>OZ024824.1:102675209-102868548 GCA_964016985.1 Anodontia alba
TCAGGAGGTTGCGGGTTCTACCCCTTCAGGTCGGCAATATTCTTTTGTGGAGATTTGATCATGAAATATTTTCTACGGTCATTCTCTCCCTTCCGCTGATTCAAGAAGGGCAGTTGTCAGTTTCTGGCAAAAGAATGTGCACATTACTGGTTAACCGCTGAGAGGACTAAGCCTGCCCAGTAAATGTGTGGCTAGGTAAACTGACCATGCTCGACATGACCTCATTAGGTTGACTGGGCCGTAAAACCTCAACACAAACAAACATCTACAAAAGACAGTTTGTCACATAACATATATAGGTCACATTGACCTTTATGTTTACCTGACCTACATTATAAGAGAACTTGTCCAGGCCATATCTTGTACACTGGTTAACCAAGACTGACCAGTGGTTTTTACCATGACAGTGGCGTATAAGCCTATACATACCTCTCACAGTGTCTAGACTATAACAAAAATGAGACACCTCGATATAATAAACACAGCTTGACAAAAATATTCATTCTTAAACCTTTAAGTGTGTGAAAGCCATGCAATTACACATAAATATTGATGCTAGAAGAAATTATGAAAAATGCTGTTCTTATTCAGTTAGTTCTGTCTTAAAGGCCACTTGTTTTAAGCAATCACCTATTTAAAGGTCAGTTTTTCAGCTCCAAAAATGGAAAATAAGTATAAATTTTTCAGTATTGAGCAAGAACCTGTCTTAAGCAACCACTTTTGGCTTTCCCTTAGGTGCTAACTAAATACAGGTTTAACTGTTGCTGTTTTTGTCCTTATATTTGTCATTCCATCCATCTGTTCATGCATGTGTCCAAATTTGTTTCATCACTGTTTCCTAGAAACTACACAACTTTTGCACTATACTATTTCAATAAAACATGCATTGTCCAGGAGTCATCCTAGAGCTTTCAGAGAGGAAGAAGTCTTGCAACATATTCAGGATTTCAGGGAGAATTTTTGGTCCAAATTTTGGATTTCCGTATACATTCTATACATTTCAGCTCAAGAGAGGGAGAAGTCAGCCAGCTTAGGGAGACTTTTTCTCCCAAATAGCCCTCTAGGATGACCCCTGATTATCAAGTCTATGTATTTTCAGTTGAAGTTTCTGGAAGTAAGTGAACTGTCTTTTGTGAACCGACTGGGCCAGAAATGGAAGGAAGGTGACATCAACAAATGTTCTGGTGGTCGCAGAATATCTATTGGCTGCTGTGGTTGTCTCAAAAAGTACCATGTTCTTGGTAGATGGAGTGATAGGTCAGTATATTCTTGAAATAATTTTTATGGGAAATGTTTTAATCCCTAAAACGCTGCATTTAAATAGTAGCATGTGACAGATTTTTTTTTTTTAATAATCCCAGAAAGTAGTACTTAACCCTTAAAGCATCCATCACAACTGCAGCAGACAACATTTTGATTTTTCAAAGAAAACAAGTCTTGATATTTCATGTGAATTGTCTGCTTGGCAGACGATCCACGTGAAATATCAAGACTTGTTTTCTTTGAAAAATTAAAAAAATAAAAATAAAATGTCATCTGCTACAAATTTTGCTTGGCACTTTAATGTGAAGAAAATAGTTCTGGGATTCCTGCTCAGTGGATTGGGCAAAGTATAAATCCCATTTTCACATTGCTCTCTGCCAGTCAAATTGCGCTAAATGATTATTAACCTGTTGAATTGGAATTATTAGATTATAAATTAATTAGAACAGTTTTCTGATGCTCTGAATTATTTCATGAAAATATTTGCTCTAACTGAGACCCTGAAGAGTCTGCAGACTCAGTGAAAGTCATTTATGTTTTTGTCGTGAAATGAATATACTATAAAGTTTTTATATGCAGTGACCTCAGCATAATTGATAATAATCTCCTTGGCCATGTTGCCTAGTTATCAAACAACCTACTGTATTCGACCTAATTACTGCAATGTGTGCATAGGTTTTTCAAAAATCACTAGAAAAAATTATAGTAAAATACCATCCTAATATGGGTACACTCTAAAGAAAGATTAGAAGAGAAATTCATGAGGGGCGTATTTAATGATTGTTATATTTATTTATCTGACTTTTTTATACAAGCATATGTTGTTGGTACTCATTTGAATTGCCTTGACTTGTCGAGGCAATTCAAATGAATACCAACAATATATGTTGTTTTTTTTTTATAAAGAAGTAGATAAAAGTACACTGGCTGTAATCTTCAGACTTCTTAATTGTTTGACTGTGTGCTTATAGGAGCATGTGCGCTAATTAGGTCGAATACGGTATATCCTTAGACAATGTTTTCTCAGATAAGCTGGGACATGAGAAAAAAGGTGTCTTTGGGGTAAATGTAAACAGTAAAGCTCCAGATCAGCCTGCAGAGATATATCGAGGGTTGAGCGCAAGACTATGGTAACTCAAACGTATTTTTGAAACCCTTGTTTAGGGGCAACTTGGACCCCTTTGTAAACAATGCAAATTTAGGTGCCATTGCTCATACGAGCAATGGCACCTAAATTTTCATTGTTTACAGAAAGAAATGTTGTAACCTTCATAACGCCTTCATGGTGAGGAGATTAGGTTTGGGGAAAACCAACCATCAGACTTACGCTAGTCTTGCGCTCAACCCTCGATATATAGTCTGATCGGGAACTTTGCTGTGCTTGGATATGTTCTACAGGACCCAATGATTCTGTAAGGGGACAGTGAAGCGCAAGCTGATCAGTACCTTTGCTGTCCACATATACATTTTCGAATGGCATGCCCCAAATGATACGTTCATTAATGTGTTTTCAATAGCATTTGATATAAACCTAGAAACAGCTGTATTTCATTTGGAAACACTGTTGTCAGATAACAAAAACTAAGGTTATGTCTAAGTGACTCAGATAGTGCAGCTGTTATTTCTATATACTTCGCTATATTTACCCTAAATATTCAGGCGCCTCATCTCTTTGTCAAGCCTACTTCTAATTTTCAACCAATCAGATTACTTGATCCAGATTGTTGGTATAAATTCACATACTTAATGGCAAACAGTGCAGATCCAGATCTGTTGGCTTTGATCTGGATCTTCACTGTTTGCAAAGGTAGGGTATATCTAGGTTCAGCAGGACTAGGGTTAACACTTAGGGCAGATCAGCAGATGACAAATTGATGTGTGTTTTTTATACACCCTGCAAACTGTGTTCGTGGGGGAAGAGGGTGTGGAGAGCATATACTGTTTTCACATTTGTCCATATGTTCATCCGTCTATCCCTTATGTTATGTTTTGGTTACAGGGATATCTAATAAACACTGCTTATTGACATTTTTTGTTTTTCCTACAAAAGAGGATTCGACATTACATACAAATGTCTTCTTAAGGGACAATTTGCATCAAAAGCCAAATCCTATTTTCTGGAAAAATTAAGAAAAATATTTCATAATGTTTTCACCTGCAATTTTTACCCAGCATGCTAAGTGTTAATACTGAATTGTGTAATGTGTCTGAAATGTGATGTAATGGCAAACAGTGTAGACTCTGATCAAACAGCTCCTAAAGGAGTAGTTTTGATCAGGGTCTGCACTGCAGCTCAGAAATTTCTTTGTGAATATTTAGGGTAAATCAGCTGTATTAGTAATACCTTAGCACAGATCCAAACAACAAAGTTGGAGATCTGGGCCCAGTTGTTCAAAGCTAGCGATGTCGTTAGTTAACGATTCGTTAAAATTTTAATTGAGTGATACGCAAATATGCTGAAATTTTTTGCTGAAAAAATGTGAGTAGCTTTTGCATTGCAAAAGCTACTCACATTTATTCAGCAAAAAATATCAGAATATTGTATATTGAATCCGCTAAAACAGTTAACGAAATGACCCTTAACGAGCTCGTTAAGCTAACGATGCTTTGAACAACTGGGCCCTGATAAGGGTTTTTGCTGTTTGTCTAGAAGTCCATACAGGATAGTTTTGTTGTAAAAGTAACAAATTTATCTTAAATTATCACCACATCTCCCTGTCAACAGTCACTTTAGACAGATATGATCTAGTGTGGAAAAGTAAATTAGTGTTATTATGTCCATACACTTTGGTTCCTCAAGAATAGATCAACCTCTGAAGTGGCATATGATTACCACCTTCATGATTAAAGTTTATCACTGTCTGTGCAATTTCAGCAGACAACAAATGAATGATATTTTTCTTGTTTTTTCCTGGATAGTAAGGTTTTTTAGGAGACAATATGCATGAAGTAGGTAATATTTCATGCATAGTGTCTCCTAAAAAAACCCATATAGACTATTTGCTAGACTAGCTACTAGTCGGATATCAATATTATTTTCATCAATAAATTATAATTATTAATTTACTTAATGAACTAAGGGCCATCTACTACATACTGCTTGCCTCACCTCTTTGATAGCAGCAACTAATCTTGGAGACCAACTATTAGAGACTGGCTATACATGATGTCATACATAAATGTGAATCAGCTTATAGCAAGGAGTGATAAAACATGACATCAAGGTCTAGGAGCTAGTCTAACTATTTGCCTGAAAAAGTTCAACCCTGTTTTCTGGCAAAAGGAAGAAAAGATGACTACCAAAATAACATTAAGTATTGGGACAAATAGGCAAACAGTGTAGACCTTGATCATCTTAGAACACACAAACAGTAGCACTTCATGCATTTGATTAAGATTGGTCATTGTCAGTAATGATAGACAAATTATTATATGACCAGATCAGATGCCGGAGAATGTGGCATCTGATCAGGGTCTTCAGTGTTTGCCATATCTACAGTTTTCAGTTTCTGGCAAAAGAATGTGGTTAACCGCTCAGAGGACTAAGCCTGCCCAGTAAAAGTGTAGTTAGGTAAACTGACTGCACTCAACATGACCCCATTGGATTGACTGGGCCATAAAACCGCAACACAAACAAACAAATAGTCCATTCTACTACCTCTTGATGTGTCTAAACTATTGCTGTATGTATGACAAACAGTGTAGACCCTGATCAGACATTGCATTCTGTGGCATCTGATCTGGGTGTGCACTGTTTGCAAAGGCCTGTCTGTCACAATACTAAGGGTTATTGCCGGCCTCGGTGGCTCAGTTGGATGCGAATCCTACTGGTGATCAGGAGGTTGCCCATTTGACCCCCGCCGGGTCAGCAACATTCTTTTGTGGAGATTGATTATGAAATATTTTCTATGGTCATTCTCTCCCTTCTATTGAGTCAAGAAGGGCAGTTGTCAGCTTCTGGCAAAAGAATGTGCACAATACTTTTTAACTGCTTAGAGGACTAAACCTGCCCAGTAAACGTGTGAGTTAGGTAAATTGACCACGCTCGACATGACCGCATTGGGTTGACTGGTCCATAGAACCTCAACACAAACAAACTTACGGTTAATATGGTATGAAGGTCGGATCAGGGCCTCTGTTACTTGCATGTGGAATTAGAGCCAATGTCTTGTTACATGGCTCTAAAGATATTTAACGCTTAACATTCTGGGTAAACTTTTCAGCAGATGACATGTTGAAATATTTTTCTTTTTTTTTTTCCAGAAAACAGGGTTTGACATTTCATGCAAATTGTCTCCAATGGAGACAGTTTGCATAAAATGCCAAATCCTGTTTTCTTGGAAAAATAAGAAAAATATCACCGATTAGTCGTCTGCTGAATTAGCCCACAGAGTGGTGAAGGCTCAAAGAGAAAAAAAAAATAGGTCAGACTGTTTTTACAGCAATTCTTATTCACTCTAATTCAGTGCTGAAATGTTACCAACTATTTCAAAGCTCCAACTAAGTTTATAAGATACAGTGGGTGTACAGTGTTTGAAAGGTAAAGGTGTCCTACAACCTTAAGGTTATATGGGCAATGGAAAATTAGAGCCGATCTTGTCTTGGGCAATAGCATATGAAAGGTGGGACCCACTCCTTTCCCTTTACTACCTTAACCTTCATCCGAAGGGTACCCATTCACGGCTGAGTGAACATTTTTCAACTGATGGTCTGAGCTGGGCTCAAAACCACAATCTTCAGCACTGCAATCAAATGCTCTAACCACTTGGCTAAGGTGTCTGTCTGTACAGAGTACACTAAGGGATAATATTCATTCAGTCAGTCTATCTGATTTAGTTCATAATTGTTATCAGTATAAATACTGAGGTCAAGGTCATGGACTTAGAGCTTTCATCTTAAAATTTTGCATTAATGTTTTTAAGACTTCATTATATCCAAACCTTATACATTATGCCATCTCCATCTCTCAGTAACCTGTGGTCAAGGTCATGGACTTAGAAACTTTGTGTTAAAATTTTAAACTTTTTTAAAACTTTTTAAAATTTAAAGTTTAAAGTTTTTAAATTTTTAGCCTGTATTTCCTGATTAAGCTATTTATAGATGTAGTTGATATTGTCTGATGTGAGGGACTGGTTTATAATTTAATGCTATATTATCTTCACCCTGCTCACTTACCATTGGGGTCAAGGTCATGGATGTAAAAGTTTTAAGTTTGGTTAAAGTTTTTTTAAGCCTGTATATCCTGATTATGTCTTTATGTATATATTTCAGCAAACAAAACAAAAGTTTATTGGCAAAATGAGAATCAGGCAAGCTACGCTATCCTACAACAGCCCTTATTATTCAAATGATATGGCTCATATATCTTTTAGGTGGCTGATAGTGAAAGACACATTTCTGGCATACCTACGACCCTCTGATGGTGCTATATGTGATGTGATGTTGATGGATTCAGATTTCAAAGTAGACAGTGGTATGGATGGAACTGGTGCTAGACATGGTATTCTAGTCATGAACCTAACTAGGTAAGTCTGTCAGTAAGCTTCTACAGGCAGGTCCAGTCTTAACCCTTGTCCTGCTGAACCCAGATATACCCTGCCTTTGCAAACAGTGTAGATCCAGATCAGTTGGCTTCTTCAGAAGCCAACTGATCTGGATCTGCACTGTTTGCCATTAAGTATGTGTATTAATAGGGATAATCTGTATCAAGCAATCTGATTAGCTGAAAATTAGAAAGGGGTGTGGCATCTTAATTCATACAGCAGGACAAGGGTTAATAAGGAGTATTTGATGATACTGTTTTCACATTGTCCATCCATATGTCCGTCTGTCTGTTACGGTTTGGTTTCTGAGCAAGGGGTACCTAATAAGCACTGGTTATTGACATTTTTTGCTTATTTTGACATGAGTGGTGGTCCCTGATAGAATAACAAATTAATTTCCATTGGTAATTTGAGTTTCTTTCATCCAATTCAGAATTTATATGGTGGATATATGCTCTACAAATACTGGTTCTTTTTGAAAACAACATTTGACTAGGTGTTGTCTTATATCGATATGAGTTACAGCTTCTGATAAACATTAAAATTTGGTATCTGTGTGATAACTTGAGTTTAAATTCTTGCATCCGATCCAAACAAAGTTCATGAGCGTGATTTTATGACCATTTTCTTTTGAAAACGGCATTTATGTAAGCCGCACCAAAGCAAAAATGTGCCCTTGGGTCATGTGTGGACAGTGAAAGCCCAGATCAGACTGCACAGATGTACAGACTGATCAGGACCTGCACTGTTCACTAACAGAATCATTGGATACTACAGAATGTATGAATGGAGAGCAAAGGCCTGGGCCCAGTTGTTCAAAGCACTGTTAGCTTACACCTTTTAAGCCTAGCGTCCCATAAATGGGACATTGAGAAACATGTAGACCCAGATCAGATGCTGCAGAATGCAGCATCTGATCAGGGTCTGCACTGTTTGCATTAAATGCATGAATTTCTATAAAACATGATAATAATAATAACAACTAACCAGACATCCCTTATATTGGAAATGGACTGGTCCAAAGAGTGATTGTAGAAGAGTTCATTCCGCATAAATTGGTTAACAAGCCCATTAGTGGTCAAAATGTTAACTGTTCTATTAAGTACAATACCTCATCATTCACAGTTATTTTTGCTGAAAAAATGTGAGTAGCTTTTGCAAATGCAAAATGCAGAAGCTACTCACATTTTTCAGCAAAAATATTAGTGTATATGCCATATTTAATGATAAAAGTTTTAACGATATGTTAACTAACGATGTCATTAGTTTCAAACAACTGAGCCCTGAATGATACTTTGTGCATGCACTGGATGGTCTGTATCTGCACATTTCGCACATTTGAAGTCACTTTTTTGCTTAATGTGGCTCATAATTATGTCAGTTTTGACATGATTTGCATCCTCCATAGCTACAGAAAAGAGGGGGTATCCACATATTTTTCTTATTTCTCGACGAAAACATATATTGTGGTACTCATTAGAAGCGCCTCGGTGAGGCACTTCTAATGAGAACCCCCAACATCTGTTTTCGTCGAGAAATAAGAAAGTTATCAGCATTTTTCGGATGAAAAAAAGCGCCTTATCTGTTGCTATGAGTTCCTCTGATGAATGGTAAAATTGATATCCATGCAATAACTTGAGTTTCATGCATCTATCCAATTCGAACAAAATTCATTCAGTGGCTTAACCCATTGTATACGGAATAGACTCTCCCACACTATATATTGGAAGAGTCCAATTTCAGTTTTAGGTACGTCTGGCTATGAGATTTAGATATTCCTGTAGAAAAAAAGGCTAAACTATTTTCAAACAGTGGAGACCCTGATCGGACGCCGCATTCTGTGGCGTTCGATCTGGATCTGCATTGTTTGCCAAGTACCCTTTTACGGGTATCCAGACTACAGTGAAAAACATGTTCAGTTCAAAAAGCATTTGACTTTCAGTAAGTTCTAACATGAATTTTAGTGCATGATAAATGCTAGAAATTGGTATTATTTCAGTAGCGTAGATTGATATGGGGAATCCATGGGTCTTCATAAAGTCATATTCCTTAAAGCGCCAATCACATCTGCAACAGACATTTTGAAGTATTTTTTTCATTTCTCAAAGAAAATAAATCTTGACATTTCATGTGAATTGTCTATCAAGCAGGTGATATACATGAATTGTCATGCCTTATTTTCTCTGAAAAAAAAAAAAAAAAAGAATTTAAAAAAATTTAGAATGTCGTCTGCTACAAATTTGATTTGGCACTTTAAGAGCTAATGAAATACAGAGAACCTAACTGAATAATATTTACAATAATACTGTACCTCTGTATTTGTGTATAAAGCTCCTCTTATTGCCATCTATTGATTTGGACAGAAAATTGCTGTTTTCTGCTGGAATAAAAAAAAAATGTTAAGAGCTTAAAGCACCCAAAGCACAGTTTGTAGAAGACAAAATCTTTTCTTTTTTTTTTTTTTCATAGAAAATAAGTCTTGACAGTTTATGTGAATTGTCTGCTTGGCAGATGATTCACATGAAATGTCAAGACTTATTTTCTATGAAAAATTAAAAAAATAAAATTAAAAATGTTGTCCGCTGCAGTTGTGATAAAAAAAATAAAATTAAAAGTGTTGTCTACTGCAGTTGTGATTGGCGCTTTAAGAGTTAATACCTTGAAATCTTCTGTCTTCCGAACTTCATTAAAATGTAAATGATAGCACACTTGACAACAAAAATTCCAAAATCCTTAAATTTTAGTTCACGTTCTTATTTTTAGTCTGATTTTGATTAGATTTGCATCAAAATATGTGGTTTATCAAGAGCTTTCAGCTAATGGCAACTTTTGTCGTCTGAAGATAACCTTTGCAAACAGTTTGGACCCAGATCAGGCCCGACTTAATGTCGGGCCTGATGGGGATCCAAACTGTTTGACACTGATGGTATTCCTGAAAGATTCTTTTGAAAAAGTTAATTAAAAAAACAAAAAAAACATCCACAGACGACAAATAGCATGCAAAATTACCCAGCTTGCAATGAGTTAAACACTTAGCATGCTGGGTAAAAAGTATTTTGAAATATTTTTCTTCTTTTTCCCAGAAAATTCGCTTTGATACTTCATACAGACTTAATACTAAGGCCTACAGAGGCAATTTGTTTGAAATGTCAAAGCCTGTTTTCTGGAAAAATATTTTAAAATGTCATGTGCTGTAATTAGCCTAGAGAAGAGGAATGACAGATAATTACCTTCCCTGTTTAACTGAATCATTTAGGCTATCTTTTGTCTTGAATTCATCAATATATCTTGTTCTTATTACTGTAAACTATCTACTGTATTTTTCCTAAGTATTGGGACACCTCAACTCCTTACAACACTTCTAACAGTTTCACTACCTTTTGATGTGACTGAAAATTGCTATATGAGTGGCAAACAGTGTAGACACTGATCAGATCCTGCATTCTGCAGCATCTGATCTTGGTCTACTCTGTTTGCTCAGGTGTGTCTGTCTGAATACTTAGCGTAAATATGATATCTTTGTTTATTCAGTGTTCTTGTATTGTATGAGTGCAGTTAATTTCAGCCCTGTGTTTTTTACATTCATGCACTAAACAGAGATTATAGTGTTTGAATATCACTGTGAAAGAATGCAAATAGAATTTTACATTAACACTTTGCATGCTGGATAAAAATTTCAGCAAATTACCCCAAATTTGACACTTCATACAAATTGTCTCCTTAGCAGACAATTTGCATGTAGTGTCAGATCCTATTTTCTTGGAAAAATAAGAAAAAAATTTCATCAGTTTGTTGTCTGCTGAATTCGCCCATAACACGGTGATTTATGGCATATCTGTACTAAATAACATGATATATGAGCCGCTTGAAATAAAACTTGACCATATGACATGTGCAAGCGACCAGTCTAGACTCAGATCAGCCTGCACATCCCCACAGTCTGATGAGGATCTACACTGGTTGCTAAAATAATGTTTTGGACTATAGATATTATATTAGTGAACAGTGTAGACCCCTGATCAAATTGTGCAGAGTCAAACTTGTCTGGGTCTGTGCTGGTGACTGTGAGAAAGTAAATTTTTATTTAGAAAGGCTCATATTTTAACCCTTGTCCTGCTGAATATATTAAGATGGCATGCCCACTTCTAATTGTTAGCCAGTCAGATTACTTAATCCAGGTTGTTGATAAAAAATCTTATACATAATGACAGTGCAGACCCAGATCAGTTGGCTTCTTAGAGCCAGCTGATGTGGATCTACACTGTTTGCAAATGCAGGGTATATGCGGGTTCAGCAGGATAAGGGTTAATTAACAAAGGAACGATTTATTCAATTTGAGAAATGCACAGTAAACCGGAAAAAACGTCTTTTATGCACAATAACTGGAAAATAAACTGCCTAAATACATTAATCTAGAAACAGAGGTGTCCAGATAAAAAAAAAAAAAATCTTATTTCTCCATGAAAGCATGTGTTGTAGGTATTCATCCCTGAAGTAATTGCAATGAGTACAGAAATACCGGATTTACCATATACATTTGGGTAGACAGGCCTGAGAAAGCAGTGTAGACCCAGATGAGACACTGCAAAACGCATCTCATCAGGATCTAAACTATTTTCCACTCATCCAGCAATTTTTAGACACAACATCGGGTAGTTAATTGTACTTGTTCAAAATTTATATGAGTATGGTAAGGAGTTGAGGTGTCTGAATACTTAGGGTAAATATGGTAAGAAATTAGAAATGCATTTGGTTCGGAAGAAAATGGTTGTTTATCTAGAGTTGTAGAACTTAACCCTGGTACTGCTGAACCCGGATATACCCTCGCTTTGCAAACAGTGTAGATCAAGATCAGTTGGCTTCCGAAGAAGCCAACTGATCTGGATCTGCACTGTTTGCCATTAAGTATGTGAATTTGGATCAACAGCCTGGATCAAGTAATCTGATTGGCTGTAAATTGGAAGTGGGCGTGGCATTTTAATTTATTCAGCAGGACAAGGGTTAATCCTTAAAGTGCAGCAGACAGTTGTTTTTTTGCGTGTAATATTTTTCTGAGAAAATAAGGCTTATATTACATGTGAGTTGTCTGTTAGACATACAGTTCACATGAAATGTAAAGTCTTGTTTTAGAATAACAATCAATTTTAGAAAGCTGTCTGCTACAAATTTACTTAGCTGTTTAACGCTTAGCACTCTGGGTACAATTTTCAGCAGACAACATTTTGAAATACTTTTCTGATTTTTTCCCCTGAAAACAGGACTGACATTTCATGCAAATTGTCTCCAAAGAAGATGGAGACAATTTATATAAAATGTCAAATCCTGTTTTCTGGGAAAAATAAGAAAAATATCACTAATTTGTCATCTGCTTAATTAGCCCAGAATGGTTAAGGTTAAGGGTTCAAATAAAGCACACACCTGCATACCCAGTAAGCATTCTTTATAAATCTATAACGGGTCGTTATCAGCCCGTCAGGGTAGCTGAAAGGCTGATAACGGCCCACTATAGATTTATAAAGAATGCTAGTTGGGCAGTCTGGTCAAGAGCTTCATTGCTTACAATAACTGGGTACTTAATTAACCCTTGTCCTGCTGAATAAATTAAGATGCCACAACCACTTCTAATTTTCAGCCAATCAGATTACTTGATCCGGATTGTTGCTATAAATTCACATACTTAATGCCAAACAGTGCAGATCCAGATCAGTTGGCTTCTGAAGAAGCCAACTGATCTGGATCTACACTGTTTGCAATGGCAGGGTATATCCGGGTTCAGCAGGACAAGGGTTAAGAATATGCCAATAAACTGCAATGGACCTGATGAGGTAGTGTGTGTGTGCATAATGATCTCAGCCTTCACTGTTTGCATATGCCGAGAAAACATTTTCACTAGACACAGCTAACCTTTAGTACTTCATACGTCTAGATAAGAATGGGTATCTGGTTTATATTTTTCTCTCTGCAAACTCTTCTAATGGGTACCACAATACATGTTTTCATGGAGAAATAAGAAAAATATCAATACTTCTGGATTGAAAATAAAAAGCTATGGTACTCTCTAGTCAAACTCAGCCAAAGACAAGCTGATATTTTTTTTTCTTAGAAAGTCGAGTTTGACATTTCATGCAAAATGTCTCCTCAGGAGACAATTTGCATGAAATATCAAACCATATTTGTTGGGAAATAAGAAAAACATTCAAAATGTTGTCTGTTGAAATTTTATCCTTCATGCTGAGCATTAAATTCTACCTTTTCTCATGTGCCAAGATAATTTCTGGCTTCAATTTTAATTGCATTAATAGTCTGTTGCACTTGTTGCCTAGTTGGTTGTGTAAAAAGCTTATTTGTCACTATATAATAAAATGCCATATTTTTTTTAAAATTCTGTTTGCTAGTAATTAAAAAAAAGCTACAATTAACATCACACCATTTCACTTGGTAAATCAATAGTTTGAAATTAATCTCTAATCAAATTATTAGTACAAACTGGCTTTGAATAGGAGTCAGCCATGGATTTGAGAGGCCTAATGTTGCTGAAGACCAGCATAAAAGTAAACTATCAGGGCCCAGTTGTTCAAAGCATCCTTAGATTAACAAGCTCATTAGTGGTCAAAATGTTAACTGTTCTAGTAAGTAGAATACAGTCAGCCTCAATAACTCAAACATCTTAGGGTCCTTGGAAATTTGTTCGAGATATGAGTAGTTAGAACCACTGAGGGTTAATCTTCAGGCATCAGGTCAGAATTTGCAAAATGGCGATGATTTAGGGAAATGTTTTCAATCTTCAGCATAACAATGGTATGTTATGTTGAGTTTATTCATTAGGATTGCCTCACTGAGGTGATTCTAATGAGTACACACAACATATAATTTCATGATAAAATAACAATTTTTTTAAATATTTGTTTTCATGGGCTTTCAGAAGAATTTCTCAGGAAATCAAAAACGAGTTTAAATTAGCCATGGTAAACAAGCCATCGATGTTCAAGCTATTGACTGTATCAAATTCTCCGGTATTGTTGCTGAAAAAATGCAAAAATGCAAAAGCTACTCACATTTTTTCAGCAAAAATATTAGCACATATGTCATAATTAATGATCGAAGTTTTAACGATACATCAATTAATGACAGCGAATAACTGGGCCCAGTTGTTTAACTTTAAATGCCCTTTGGACAAATTCAGAAAATGACAGAGTGGTGATATTTTTCTTATATTTTTGAGAAAATAGGGTTTGAAATATCATACAAATTACAATTTGCATGAAGTTTCAAACCATTTTTTTTTCTCAAAAACTGAGATAAATATTTAAAAATTTGGCCTGCTGAAATTTTCATCTGGCATGCTAAGCCTGCACAAGTCAGTGCAAAAAGGGATCAAAATTACTGAAGAAACAAAGGCTTGTTAATAAGGTATAGGCAGAAAAAAAGCTAGCTTGATTTCTGGGGTCCCGTTCTTTCTTGGAGATTGATCATGAAATTTTTTTATGGTTCTTCTCTCCCTTCCGCTGATTGAAGAAGGGCAGTGATCAGTTTCTAACTAGAGAATGTGCATAGTACTGGTTAACTGCTTAGTGGACAAAGCC
The DNA here is from genome assembly GCA_964016985.1 of Anodontia alba. Taxonomy (NCBI): domain Eukaryota; kingdom Metazoa; phylum Mollusca; class Bivalvia; order Lucinida; family Lucinidae; genus Anodontia; species Anodontia alba. The sequence continues at coordinate 102,689,599 of OZ024824.1, forward strand.
TGCCCAGGAAAAGTGTAAAAGTTTGGTTAGGTAAACTGACCAGCTCAACATGACTTAACACTTAGTACTCTGTGTCAAATTTACAGCAATCGGCATTTTGAAATATTTTTATTATTTTCTCAGAAAATAGGATTTGACATTGCATGCAAATTATTTCCATTGGGGAAAAATAAGAAAAATATCATTAATTTGTCGTCTGCAGAATTTGCCCAGAGAATGGTAAAGGTTAATAATGTTGACTGGGAGGTTATAATGAAAACAGGCCTATTCAAATATATTGAAAGTTTCACCTCCAAAAACTGAAAATTTTCAGGTAAAAATCCTGATATTTTTAGCTCACCTGAGCTATGCTCAGGATGAGTTATAGTGATCACTTTTTGTCCGTCGTCCATTTGTTTTCTTCCATCCGTCCGTGCTTCCGTTAACATTTTCAAACAACTGCTCCTCTGAAGCCCCTGAACCGATTTTGCTCAAATTTCATATGGAGCCTCCTTAGGTTGGGGGAATGAAAGATTGCTAAAATGGTCGTGGTCCGTTGACCAAGATGGCCGCCATGCCCATATATGGTAAAAACCTTTAAAAATCTTCTTCTCCAGAACCGAGGATGCCTTATGGCTGAATCTTTGCGTATATCATCGGGGACGGGAGGTCTACCAAAGTTGATAAAAAAATGGTCGTACATTGATATTTGACCTTTTTACAGCAAGGTCAAGTTTGCTTCCCTATGCATTTGTATGGGAAAAATGTTCAGAATTTCAAATGACTTCTCCTCTGGAGCCTCTGGGCGAATGTTGCTCAAATTTCATTTGGAGCCTCCCTGGGGGCAGGGAAATGAAGATTAATAAATGGTTGCCGTCCATTGACTAAGATGGCCGCCATGCCTATATATGGTAAAAACCTTTAAAAAGCTTCTTCTCCAAAACTGAGGATGTCTTGTGGCTGAATCTTTGCATATGTCATAGGGGACAGGAGGTTTACCAAAGTTGCTAAAATAATGGCCGTACATTCACATTTGACCTTTTTACGGCAAGGTCAGGTTTGCTTCCCTGTGTATTTGTATGGGAAAAATGTTCAGAATTTCAAAAGACTTCTCCTCTGGAGTCTATAGGCCAATGTTGCTCAAATTTCATTTGGAGCCTCCCTGTGGCAGGGGAATGAAAGATTGCTAAAATGGTTGCCATCCATTGACCAAGATGGTCGCCATGCCCATATATGGTAAAAACCTTTAAAAATCTTTTTCTCCAGAACCGAGGATGCCTTGTGGCTGAATCATTGCATAAATTATCAGGGATGGGAGGTCTACCGAAATAGCTAAAATAATGATCGTACATTGACATTGGAACTTTTTATGGCGAGGTCAAGTTTGCTTCGCTATGGATTTGTATGGGAAAAAATGTTGAGAATTTCAAATGACTTCTCCTCTGGAGCCTCTGGGCCAATGTTGCTCAAATTTCATTTGGAGCCTACCTGGGGCAGGGGAATGAAAGTTTGTTAAAATAGTTGCTGTCCATTGACCAAGATGGCTGCCATGCCCATATATGGTAAAAACCTTTAAAAATCTTCTTCTCCAGAACTGAGGATGCCTTGTGGCTGAATCTTTGCACAAATCATCAGGGAGGGGAGGTCTACCAAAGTTGCTAAAATGATGGTTGTACATTGACACGACCTTTTTATGGCAAGGTTGTTTGCTTCTGTATGCATTTGTATGGGCCCCATACATTTGGAAAAAATGTTGATAATTTCAAATGACTTCTCCTCTGAAGCCTCTAGGCCATTGTTGCTCAAATTTCATGTGGAGCCTCCTTGGGGCAGGAGAAAGAAAGATTGCTAAAATGGGCATGGTCCATTGATCAAAATGGCTGCTATGCCCATATATGGTAAAAACCTTTAAAACACTTCTTCTCCAGAACCAAATAAGCCCTGGGCCCTAATCTTTGCACAAATTATGGGGGACTGGAGATCTACCGAAATTGCTAAAATGATGATCCTATGTTGACTTTGACCTTTTTATGGCAAGATCAAATTTGCTTCCCCCATGCATTTGTATGGGCCATATACATTTATATTGGAAGTATTGAGGTGACTAGCTAAAATCGTTATGATTGGAAATCTAAGATGGCCGCCATGTTGTTTATGTTATTATATTTCCCTGCCACTGTGCTGTTTACATGTATAAAATCATGATTCTTCAGAAACCACTTAGCCAATTTCCACCAAATTTCACATTGATCCTACTGTTGAAATGTGATTGATAGTTTGTTCAAATGATCACGCTCCATTGACTGTCAGGCCCATATATTCTTCTTCAAAACTAAGAACTGCTCAAATGATGATCTTTTCATTAGTTGCGATGATAGGATTGGAAAAATGTTGCATAACATCTGCATATCTGCAGTGGTTATGTCACTCATGTGAGGGAGCCATAGCCTGTGGGCCTCTTGTTCATATTTCTGCTCAAAGCATAGTTTGTGGATTCTCTTTAGAACTGCCTCAGTAAGGCAGTTCTAACAAGTACCCACAATCTGTGTTTTTTAATAATTATAATAAGAAAAATAATGTATACCCCTGTAAATTCTGGTTTAAGGGGGTCAAAATTATATTGGCATGTTTTCGTGATCTCGTGCAAAAGCTTGATTTGTGAGTTTCGAACTTTAGACAGTGTTAGATAATTTTATTGGTAGTGCTATCCTGGCTAAATGTATATTTTTATTCTTATCACTAACCTGAGAAAATGGCCCTTAAATCATATTTGAGCAGCAAACACCCACTTACAGAAACACTGGATACTGCAGGATATATACATAGCTCCAGGCAAGAAGGGTATCCCTTGAATATTTTTCTTATTTCTCCAGGTAAAAATGTTGTGGGTACTCATAAGAAGCACTTTGGTAAGGCATTGCTTGGGGAAATAAGAAAAGATATGAGTACTTTTTAGTTAAAAAACAACAACACCTTATCTGATGTGTATGTATATAGCAACAAAAGACATTATGGCAGTATGCAGGCTGATCTGGGCATTCTCTCTTCACATATGACGTAATAGCCATTTCCTCATGTTGTGGCAATTACATGTATAATACCACCTTGTTCATTTCCATGAAAAAAATGTGACCGGGTCAGTCTGAACTGAAAGCTTGTCATTTCCAGTCCAGATAATATGCATTTGAACAAATAAACACTAATTTTTACCAGTGTTGCATAATTACCTGCCTTTGGCAGTTGTGTAGGGATACTGCTGGTTGACCTGTTGTCATTATTTACAATGTTTAGGCCACATTTAATATTAACCCTGGTCCTGCTGAACCCAGATATGCCCTGCCATTGCAAACAGTGTAATCTAGATCAGTTGGAAGCCAACTGATCTGGATCTTCACTGTTTGTCATTATGCGAATTTGTATCAACAACCTTGATCAAGTAATCTGATTGTTGGAAAATTAGAAGTGGGCATGGCATCTTAATTTATTCAGCATGGCAAGGGTTAACTAAGATTATTCATGCTAGAGGCTGAATTCATCTCATCACTGTACAGTGCTTCATTGCACAGAGTCTTTCATTATCTTCCTCCCATAATCATTTTGACTTAAATGATGTTGAAAGGGACGTTTAACCCTTGTCCTGCTGAATAAATTAAGATGGCACACCCACTTCTAATTTTCAGCCAATCAGATCGCTTGATCCTGGTTGTCAATACAAATTACATACTTAATGACAAACAGTGCAGATCCAGATCAGTTGGCTTCTTCAGAAGCCAACTGATCTGGATCTACACTGTTTGCAAAGGCAGGGTATATCCGGGTTCAGCAGGACAAGGGTTAACACCAAACGATCATCATCATATTAACACTGTATGGGTGAAATCAGCAGACAATAAATTGATGATTTTTTTCTTCATTGTACAGAGCCTTTTATTAATACCATTCTGTCGTCTCAATATGACTTAAATAATGTTGAAAGGGACATGTAATACCAAATCATTGTCATTTCTTATTTTTCCTAAAAAAATAAGATTGGACATTTCATACAAATTTCTCCTTAGGAGACAATTTGCATGAAATGTCAAAACCTGTTTTCTGGGAAATATCACAAAAACATACCTATATAATTTTGACCCCTGGTAAAACTGGGGTTTAATGGGGTATACATTGTTTTTCATATTTCTGCTCAAAACATAGATTGTGGGTACTTATAAGAACTGCCTCGACCAAAACATAGATTGTGGGTAGTCATTAGAACTGCCTCGTTGAGGCAGTTCTAATGAGTACCCACAATCTATGTTTTGAGCAGAAATATGAAAAACATCACATAACGAAAACACACCTATTCAAATATATATTGAAAATTTCTCCACCAAAAACTGAAAGTTTTCAGATAAAAATTCTGATATTTTTCATATTTCTGCACAAAACCATAGCTTGTGGGTACTCATTAGAACTGCCTAACCGAGGCAGTTCTAACGAGTACTCACAATCTATGTTTTTGAGCAGAATTAAGAAAAATAATGTTTACCCCTGTAAACCCCAGTTTTACTGTATAAAAGTGGGGTTTAAGAGGGTCAAAATTTTATAGGTATGTTTTCGTGATGAGAATTTTTTATCTGAACATTTTCCTTTTTTAGAGGTAAAATTTTCAGTATATTTGAATAGGCGTGTTTTCGTAATGTATAATCAGTTTTTCATCTGCTGGATCTGCCCAGGAAGTGGTAATAGTTAAAGCACTAAGCAGACTTGTAGCAGACAACTTGACATTTCATGGGAATTGTCTGCTAGGCATCTGATTCACTTGAAATGTCAAGCCTCATTTGCTCTGAAAAATAAAATCAAAGTTCCTTCTGCTGTAATTGTGATTAGCACTTTAGGGGTGTAGAATACAGCACATTGTCCATGCTTGAAACTGACCTATGAGCAGCGCTGCTAAATTCCATATTTACAGATGTCATAGATATGCTTGGCTCCGCATAGCTCAGATAAGGGGTTATCCAGAGCTTTTTTTTTTTTTTTTGTCTTGGAGGCAATTCTAAAGCTTATTCACTCAGTATGTTTTGGGGAGAAGTATGAAATATCAATACTTTTGAACTGAAAAAAAAATATATATATGTATCTTCTTGAGGTATGTAAACATTTAGACAAAATAATTCATGTGACTCTCGTGTTAACTAAGTTAAGGAGAAAATTAAAAATCTGCAAAGGAATGTAATTTTTAGAAAGTAGGTTCCTTCCTTCAGCACATTGATAAAGTTAGTTACCATATTTACCCTAATTACTAAAAAAAACTTGCAGAAGTCCATTTTACTACCTGTTGATGTGTCTAGAAACTGCTGGATGAATGGCAAACATTGTAGACCTAATCAGGTGCAACTTATCTGGGTCTACACGTTTTGTAAGGCCTGTCTGTCCTGTTACTTATGATAAACAGTAAATACTGTTGGTTGCTTGTTTTACCAAGAATAACATTACATAATGAACCTGTCCTCATTTGATGTCATATTTAAATTTTATATAGGCATTTGCTGGCCAAGACATGGACCGGTAGGAAGGCTGATGAATGGCAGGAGAGCATTGATAATGCTGCCAAGACAACAGGCAGGGAGTTTACCCAGGAGAACAGATACAAATCTTATGCTCCAGTTAGAGAGAAGTCTTTTGCCAGATGGTGAGTGCTGTATTTGTAACACCAATTAAGCAGGCGCAATTTAGGCATCAGGTTTTCTGTCCATCCATTCATCCTTCCATCAACATTTGCATGAACCCTTGCATTCAAGTCCATTTCTGAAAAGAATGTTACACCAATAATCATCTTTCCTGGACCTGGCATACACTTTTCCCAGAGCATGAATTCAAACAGTGTGGAATCATCATATGACTTTGACCTTACTTTGATGGTCTAATTTGCCATTTTTTTAATGGCAACGTTAGCATTTAGCAGCCTTTATGATTATATGTAACACCTACAATCATCTAACATGGCATGTGCTTTCCCCCAAACATGGACTCAATTACTGCAGTGTCATTTTGACCCTGATCTATATTTCACAGACAAATGACTGTCATTTTTTGTGTAAACCCTTGCATTAAGCACCATTTTTGACTAAATGTATAACCACTGTACCTAGACACATAAAGCCTAACCTACACTTACCTAACATTCTCAAACCCTGTGATATCACTGTATGCCCTTGCCCTGTATTTTACAGTCCAGTGACTTTGTCATTTGTTGCGTCAGCCCTAGCGTTTAGCTCCATTTCGAGGGTTGAGCGCAAGACTGGCGTAAGTCAGATGGTTGTTTTTCCCCAAACCTAATCTCCTCACCATGAAGGCGTTATGAAGATTACAACATTTCTTTCTGTAAACAATGAAAATTTAGGTGCCATTGCTCGTATGAGCAATGGCACCTAAATTTGCATTGTTTACAAAGGGGTCCAAGTTGCCACTAAACAAGGGTTTCAAAAATATGTTTGAGTTACTATAGTCTTGCACACAACCCTCGATTTCTAAGTAACAGACATCAAACCTGGCATGCACATCCTCCCTTACAAGAACTCAAACACTGTGATGTCAATTTGTGACCACAGCCTACATATCACAGTTTAGGCAAAAAAAAAAAAAAAAAGGTTTTGGATTCTCAGACTTTTTTAAAAAAAATAGATGGGTGCAAGCGGCTTTTTATTAGCTCACCTGAGCTCTGCTCAGGATGAGCTATTGTGATCACTTTTCGTCCGTCGTCCGTCCCTCCGTCCGTCCGTGCGTCCGTCCGTTAACATTTTCAAATGACTTCTTATCTGAAGCCGCTGAGCCAATTTTGCTCAAATTTCATATGTGGGTATAGGGTGGGGGAACGAAAAATTGCTAAAATGGTCGCGGTCCGTTTACCAAGATGGCCGCCACGCCCATATATGGTAAAAACCTTTAAAAATCTTCTTCTCCAGAACTGAGAATGCCTTGGGGCTGAACCTTTGCAGGAATCATCGAGGACGGGAGGTCTACCAAAATTGCCAAAAGAATTATCGTACATTGACGTTTCTTTTTACGGCAAGGTAAAGTTTGCTTCCCTATGCATTTGTATGGGAAAAACCTTTAAAAATCTTCTTGTCCAAAACCGAGCATGCCTTATGGCTGAATCTTTGCATATATCATTGGGAACGGGAGGGCTACCAAAATTGCTAAAATAATGGTCGTACATTGACATTTGACCTTTTTACGGTAAGGTCAATTTTGCTTCCTTATGCATTTGTATGGGAAAAATGTTCAGAATTTCAAACAACTTCTCCTCTGGAGCCTCTGGGCCAATTTTGCTCAAATTTCATATGGAGCCTCCTTAGGTAGGGGGAACAAAAGATTGCTAAAATGGTCACGGTTCGTTGACCAAGATGGCTGCCATGCCCATATATGGTAAAAACCTTTAAAAATCTTCTTCTCTAGAACCGAGGATGCTTTGTGGCTGAATCTTTGCATAAATCATCGGGGAAAGGGGGTCTTCCAAAGTTGCTAAAATAATGGTCATACATTGACATTTGACCTTTTTACGGCAAGGTCAAGTTTGCTTCCTTATGCATTTGTATGGGAAAAAACATTTAAAAATCGTATTCTCCAAAACCGAGGATGGCTTGTGGCTGAATCTTTGCATATATCATCTGGAACGGGCGGTCTACCAAAGTTGCTAAAATAATTGTCATACATTGACATTTAACCTTTTTACGGCAAGGTCAAGTTTGCTTCTGTATGCATTTGTATGGGCCCCATACATTTGTATGGAAAAAATGTTGATAATTTCAAATGGCTTTTCCTCTGAAGCTTCGGGGCAAGTGTTGCTCAAATTTCATGCGGAGCCTCCGTGGGCAGGAGTATGAAAGATTGCTAAAATGGGTATGGTCCATTGATCAAAATGGCTGCCATGCCCATATATGGTAAAAACCTTTAAAAATCTTCTTCTCCATAACCAAATAAGCCCTGGGTCCTAATCTTTGCACAAATTATGGGGGACTGGAGATCTACCAAAATTGTTAAAATGATGGTCCTATGTTGACATTTGACCTTTTTACCTCCAAGGTCAAATTTGCTTCCCCATTTGTATGGGCCATATACATTTATATTGAAAGTATCAAAGTGACATGTAGATCAACAGTAGTTAAAATTGTTCTGATTGGAAATCTAAGATGGCCATGATCTGGTTTATATTTATAATATTTCCCTGCCACTGTGCTGTTTACATGTATAAAATCGTGATTCTTCAGAAACCACTTAGCCAATTTCCACCAAATTTCACATTGATCCTTCTGTTGAAATGTGATTGATAGTTTATTCAAATGATCATGCTCCATTGACTGTCAGGCCCATATATTCTTCTTCAAAACTAAGAACTGTTCAGCTGATGATATTTTCATTAGTTGTGATGATAGGTTTGGAAAAATGTTGCATAACATCTGCATGTCTGCAGTTGCTATGTCACTCAGGTGAGCGAACCGTGGCCCGTGGGCCTCTTGTTTTTACTTTTATTTTCCGGTTGGGTACATTCTTGAACATTTGGGTTTGTTTGGCTAAACAAAATAGCAGTGGTTTTACCAGAAGTATCTAAAACGCAAGTTTAAAGTCTCAAACAACATAAACAGATCGTAGTTTACTGATTTTCTTTGCAAGTAAGTAAGAATGCCATATGTTTGTGGTCTGGATTGCAATTTGGTTAGAAATGATTCTCAGATAAGCGAGTAAAATCCAGTGTCACATATTTTCGTGGGTTGGAAAAAACTTACCACTGAAAAAAATATATGCGGGACCTTTTGGACAGATGCAACAGTGCCTGAGAATCTAATACTTTTTTTTAGCCTTAGAAAGTATTGTTTAATTCATTTATAATACTGACATGCTCCTGCAGGTAGGACACTGCCTTCTTTGGAGTCCTTGTACTGTATAGTAAACATCTTTACAATGGCTAACTTCATACAAGTGCCAGTTTTGTGACTTCCAAAGGGTGGTTGTTGTAGGGAAATTGTACATGTTTTTATTTTGGAAAGATGAAAAATGATGAAGACTGTGAAAGTGATAGAGTCATAATTTAGTTGGAATCAAACCCATGACCTGAGATAAACAGACAAGTGCTGTTGAAGTTGTTGGGTTTTGCTTTTTTTTTTTTTCAGCCAGAAAGTGTTGAAGTCTTCATAGTGTTTTTTGCAGGCATTAGATGAGTCATACTAATTTGAAGCTCTTGGTTTTTATACGTCCGTTTGAAAAATGGGACGTATTATGTTACGGGGTATAGCCGGTTAACTCCTCCTACATTTTACATCCGATCAAGCTGAAACTTCATTAATAGTTAGACCACGATGTGGAGCAGCGCATATTGTTTAGAGGTTACAGTCCACCAAATATTAGCAGAGTTATGCCCCTTTGAAAATTTCTGTAAATTTTTCATTTCCCGCTAACTACTCTTACAGTTTACAGCCAATCATGCTGAACTTGATTTGTAGTTAGACCGTGATGTGGAGCAGCGTGTATTGTTTCAAGGTTACAGTCCACCAGATATTAGCAGAGTTATACCCCTTTGAAAGTTTCTATTAATTTTTTTTTTTCTGGCTAAATCCTTCTACAGTTTTCATCTGATCAAGCAGAAACTTCATAAATAGTTACACGATGATGTGGAGCAGCGCATATTATTTCGAGGTTACAGTGCACCAAATATTGGCAGAGTTATGCCCCTTTGAAAATTTCTGTAAACTTTTCTTTTTCGGCTAACTCCTCCTACAGTTTACGTCCGATCAAGCTGAAACTTGATTTGCAGTTAGATCATGATGTGGAGCAGCGCATATTGTTTCAAGGTGTTCACCAAAATATTAGCAGAGTTTTTTGAAAATTTCTATTAATTTTTCATTTCCGGCTAAATACTCCTACAGTTTACATCCGATCAAGCTGAAATTTCATATATAGTTACATGATGATGTGGAGCAGCGCATATCATTTCGAGGTTACAGTGCACCAAATATTGGCAGAGTTATGCCCCTTTGAAAGTTTTTGTAAACTTTGCGCTGCATGTTGTTTAGAGGTAATAGTGTGCAAATTTTGTTTTATAATAGGTATATTTTTGCAAATAACTTAAGTTATGACCATATGGCAAGTTATTTATTTTTTTAACATCTTCTTTTATTAGATTTGTTGGAAGAAAATGTTGCATTATTAAATCTTTGTAAATACATTTATTAAATGATACAGAATTAAGAAGTATAACTGATATCAAAACTTATAAACATAATTCTTTCATATGGAGCCTCCTTAGGGTGGGGGAACGAAAAATTGCTAAAATGGTCGCGGTCCGTTGACCAAGATGGCCGCCACGCCCATATATGGTAAAAACCTTTAAAAATCTTCTTCTCCAGAACCGAGAATGCCTTGGGGCTGAACCTTTGTAGGAATCATCGGGGACAGGAGGTCTACCAAAATTGCTAAAAGAATTGTCGTACGTTGACGTTTGACCTTTTTACGGCAAGGTCAAGTTTGCTTCCCTATGCATTTGTATGGGAAAAACCTTTAAAAATCTTCTTCTCCAAAACCGAGCATGCCTTATGGCTGAATCTTTGCATATATCTTTAGGAACAGGAGAGCTACCAAAATTGCTAAAATAATGGTCGTACATTGACATTTGACCTTTTTACGGTAAGGTCAATTTTGCTTCCTTACGCATTTGTTTGGGAAAAATGTTCAGAATTTCAAACAACTTCTCCTCTGGAGCCTCTGGGCCAATTTTGCTCAAATTTCATATGGAGCCTCCTTAGGGTGGGGGAACAAAAAATTGCTAAAATGGTTGCTGTCCGTTGACCAAGATGGCCGCCACACCCATATGTGGTAAAAACCTTTAAAAATCTTCTCCTTCAGAACCGAGAATGTCTTTGGGCTGAACCTTTGCAGGAATCATCGGGGACGGGAGGTCTACCAACATTGCTAAAAGAATTGTCGTACGTTGACATTTGACCTTTTTACGGCAAGGTCAAGTTTGCTTCCCTGTGCATTTGTATGGGAAAAACCTTTAAAAATTTTCTTGTCCAAAACCGAGCATGCCTTATGGCTGAATCTTTGCATATATCTTCGGGAACAGGAGGGCTACCAAAATTGCTAAAATAATGGTCGTACATTGACATTTGACCTTTTTACGTTAAGGTCAATTTTGCTTCCTTATGCATTTGTATGGGAAAAATGTTCAGAATTTCAAACAACTTCTCCTCTGGAGCCTCTGGGCCAATTTTGCTCAATTTCATATGGAGCCTCCTTAGGTAGGGGGAACAAAAGATTGCTAAAATAGTCACGGTTCGTTGACCAAGATGGGCGCCATGACCATATATGGTAAAAACCTTTATAAATCTTCTTCTCTAGAACCCAGGATGCTTTGTGGCTGAATGTTTGCATAAATCATCAAGAACAGGGGGTCTACCAAAATTGCTAAAATAATGGTCATACATTGACATTTGACCTTTTTACAGCAAGGTCAAGTTGCTTCTTATGCATTTGCATGGGAAAAAACTTAAAAATCTTATTCTCCAAAACCGAGGATGGCTTGTGGCTGAATCTTTGCATATATCATCTGGAACGGGCGGTCTACCAAAGTTGCTAAAATAATTGTCATACATTGACATTTAACCTTTTACGGCGAGGTCAGGTTTGCTTCTGTATGCATTTGTATGGGCCTTTGTACCTTTTTGCCTCCAAGGTCAAATTTGCTTCCCTATTTGTGTGGGCCATATACATTTATATTGAAAGTATCGAAGTGACTTGTAGATCAACAGTAGTTAAAATTGTTCTGATTGGAAATCTAAGATGGCCATCATCTGTTTTATATTAATAATATGTCCCTGCCACTGTGCTGTTTACATGTATAAAATCACGATTCTTCAGAAACCACTTAGCCATTTTCCACCAAATTTCACATTGATCCTTCTGTTGAAATGTGATTGATAGTTTATTCAAATGATCATGCTCCATTGACTGTCAGGCCCATATATTCTTCTTCAAAACTAAGAACTGCTCAAATGATGATATTTTCATTAGTTGCGATGATAGGATTGGTAAAATGTTGCATAACACTTCATGTCTGCAGTGGCTATGTCACTCAGGTGAGCGAATCGTGGCCCATTGTTTTTTTTTTTTTTTTTTTTTTTTTTGGTTGTTTAGTTTTGTTTTCTTATTGTTTGGTCCAATATTGAAGTTATAGGAAAAACAAATCAGCCAAAGGCTCATGAGCTTATAATATAGCCAGGCTTCTGTCGTGTGTCCGCCGTCTGAAAGCACTTCTCCCAAGACGCAGCAAACTTCTACCTATTTTTCCAGGAGGGAGAACTCACTTCTCCCTTATTTTCTGGGCCAGCTCTGACCCTTAGGTTATAGTTCACCAAATATCAGAAGAGCTATGCCCCAATGAAAATTTAAATTTTTTTTTTTCTGTAATTCCACTTACAGTTTATATCCGTAGCACTGAATTATACAGGAGCCAGTTTATGTGCTACATCTTTTTACTTGCCATGGGCGTATAATGCCCTGCGTGGTGGAGCTCTTGTTAAGCACTTGTAGTACTGTTTATTGCAGGTTTGTTGATTGGGATGTACTGTACATTGCAGGTTTTTTGACAGTGATGTACTGTTTATTGCAGGTTTGTTGATCAGGAGGTACTGCTCATTGCAGATTTGTTGATGTAGATGTACTGTTTATTGCAAGTTTGTTGATTGGGATGTACCTTTCTTTGCATGTTTATTGATGGGGGTGTACTGTTAAATGCAGGTTTGTTAATGGAGATGTGTTGTTTATTGCAGGTTTGTTGATTGGGATGCAGGTTTGTTGATGGGGATGTACTGGTTACTGTAGGTTTATTGATGGGGATGTACTGTTTGTTAAAGGTTTGTTGATGGGGATGTACTTTTTATTGCAGGTTTGTTGATAGGGATGTACTGTTTATTGCAGGTTTATTGATGGAGATGTATTGTTAATTGCAGGTTTGTTGGTAAGGATGTACTGTTTATTGCAGGTTTGTTGATGGGAATGTACTGTTTATTGCAGGTTTGTTGATGGGGATGTACTTTTTATTGCAGGTTTGTTGATAGAATATCCTGTCTGTTGCTGGTTTGTTTATGGATATGCATTGTTAATTGCAGGTTTGTTGGTAAGGATGTACTGTTTATTGCAGGTTTGTTGATGAGGATGTACTGCTTAATGCAGGTTGTAGATTGGGATGTACTGTTTATTGTAGGTTTGATGATAGGGATGAACTGTTTATTTAAGGTTTGTTGATGGGCTTTTGTGGCTCAGTTGTATGCATCTCTGACTGGTGATCAGGAGGTTACGGGTTGGACCCCTGCCTTGTTGGCAACATTCTTTCGTGGAGATTGATCATGAAATATTTTCTAGTCATACTCTCCCTTCTGTTGATTCAAAAAGGGCAGTTGTCAGTTTCTGGCAAAAGAATGTGCACATTACTGGTTAACTCCTTTGAGGACTAAGCATGCCAAATAAAAGTGTGGTTAGGTAAACTGGCTGCTCTCGACATGATCCCATTGGGTTGACTGGGCTGTAAAACCTCAGCACATACAGTGCAGGTTTTTTGATAGGATGTACTGTTTATTGCAGTTTGTAGATTGGGATGTACTGTTTATTGCAGGTTTGTTGATAGGGGTGTACTGTTTATTGCAGGTTTGTTGGTGGGGATGTACTGTTTATTGCAGCTTGTAGATCAGGATGTAGCTTACAGGTTTGTTAATTGGGATGTACTGTTTATTGCAGGTTGTAGATGGGAATATACTGTTTATTGCAGGTTTGTTGATAGGGATGTACTGTTTTTTGCAGATTTCTTGATAGGGATGTATTGTTTATTGCAAGTTTGTTGATGGGGATGTTTTGTTTATTGCCGGTTTGTTGATGGTGATGTACTGTTCTTCGCAGGTTTGTTGACAGGGATGCACTGTGTATTGCAGGTTTGTTGATGGGGCATCCTACTTTGAAGCTGTGGCTGAGGCCTTGGAGAAAGCAAAAGAAGAAATCTTCATAACAGACTGGTGGTGAGTTTACTGATAGGTTGTCTTTTAACCTTTACCAATCTCTGGGCTAATTCAGCAGATGATGATATTTTTCCCAGAAAATAGGATTTGACATTTCATGCATATCGTCTCCTAAGGAGATAATTTACAAGAAATGTCAAATCCTATCTTCTGGTGAAAATAAGAAAAAAAATGTTTCTGATTGAAACATGCATTAAATTTGGTTCCAGCAATACTGAACAACTAGGCCCAGATGTACAGGCTGATCTAAGCTGGCACTGTTACCTTATGCTTTGTGGCCTTAATTAAGTCAGTCACTTCATAAAGTTACTTGACTGTTCCTTAGTGTTTACATTTGCTGTTGATATTATTTCTGACAGGAAATATCATCTTAATGATTAATTACAGATCTCATTCAATACTTTGCATGCTGTAGGTGAATTTGACATGTGACAGTTGTGATATTTTTTAATATTTATGCAGAAATAGGACCTGACATTTCATGTGAATTGTCTCCTAAGTAGACAGTTCACCAAAAAATATCAAGCCCTATTTTGTGGAAAGAGAATAACAAAAAATATTTGAAAATGACATCTACTGATGATTTTATCCAGCTTGGAAAGCGTTGTTGTCCGGAACAGCGTCAGTAGCAAGTCTGAGCCCTGTTGTGAGAAAAACAACTTTCTATAGATAGACAGTTAAGCCTAGCATGTAAAAGTGCTTTTTTGTGTCTTTTTCAATATACCATCTTCGACCTAATTACCGCACAGTGCGCTTAGGGTTTTCAAAATTACTGGAATAGCTTGCAGTAAAATATAATGGCTCACTTTAAAGAAAGATAAGCAGAGAACTTCATGAGGAGCACATTTAATGATGTGTATGCGATACTTTTTTTCCGATTTTCTTTATAAAAACATGTTGTGGATACTCTTTTGAATTGCCTCGACTTGTCGAGGCAATTCAAATGAGTACCCGCAACATATTTTTTTATAAAGAAGTAGATAAAAGTACACTGGCTATAATCTGAAGACTACTTAACTGCTTGACTGTGTGCTTATAGGAGCATGTGCGGTAATTAGGTTGAATACGGTTTGGTTTTATGAAGCTATTAGAACTTATAAACTGTATCAGTAAAACAATGTAATCCTGTGAGTGGACAGCAAAATTATGCACATTCTGGTCAGGGTCTTTGTTATGATTGCCTGTGTAACCTCTAACAACTAATGTGTGAACAGCAAAGGTCTACATCAGGCTAAACATATTCTAACACTCAAGCCTGAACAAACAGTGCAGACCCAGAGCATACTGCTCCTAAAGGAACAGTTTGTTCAGGGTGTACACTGTTTGCCTTTCATTGAGCACATTTGATACATTATGAAACGTAAGTCAAATGTACTTGTTGAAATTTAAACCTTGTCCTGATGAACCTGGATATGCCCTGCCTTTGCAAACAGTGTAGATCCAGACCAATTGGCTTCTTCAGAAGCCAACTGGTCTGGATCTGCACTGTTTGCCATTCAGTGTTTGAATTTGTATCAACAACCTGGATCAAGTAATCTGATTGGCTGAAAATTAGAAGTGGGTGTGGCATCTTAATTTATTTAGCATGACAAGGATTAAGGATGAGGGAGTTGCAACTAAAGAAAATATACCTTATGAAGTGGTTTCCAGCAAAGACGCCATTCAGCCTGCACATTAAATTTATGCAAACTGATGAGTCTTTTCTGGGCACTCTGTGGTTAACCAAGGATCCAAGACTCTTCAGGCTTACAGTATACAGTTACGTATTTGACCTAATTACCGCACATGCTCCTATAAGTGCACAGTCAAGCCTCTGCAGCCAGTGTACTTTTATCTGCTTCGTTATAAAAAAAACATACGTTGTGGGTACTCATTTGAATTGCCTCGACAAGTCAGTTCAAACAAGTACCCACAACATAGATGCTTATGCGATATTATTTTCTGTTTTCTTTATAGAAGCATAATAAAAGAAAACAGAAAATAATATCGCATAAGCATCATTACATACGCTTTTCATGAAGTACTTTTTTTATCTTTCTTTAAAGTGTGCCCTTATTAGGTGGATATTTTTACACAAGTTTTCCCAGTGCTTTTGAAAAGCCTAAGCACACACTGCGGTTATCAGGTACATCAGTCTGTCCACTGCATCGAGGGCGAATAGTTTACAGCCATTAAATAACTATTATTATCCAATCAATCCAGTCCATAGCATATTAGACCATAGAACAGAATTTAGGAGAAATATCAATTTCAGATCTAGAAAAAACATTTAATTTGTAATTATATGATACAAATGGTAATAAGATGGCTTGGTCCAGACTTTTAGCGTAGTTAAACCTAAAAACAGAACCTGGATTAAAAACGTACCGACCAGCCATTAGAAGTGGCCAGTAGTAGAAAGTATTGGCTGGTATGATACTCACAATTGCCTTTCCTGTCAACAAAGCAAAAAATACATTGGCATACAATAGCAAAAAATACTTTATCACTCTTTATATAGTAGATTGGGTAATAATAAGGACTCTGATCAGACTGTATGAATGCACAGGGTGATCCGTGGCATCAGTGGGCACACATAATATATAGATGTTGTCATGCTGCGGCTCAAGTTGGTAAGGAACTACTGTGTCTAAATAGGTTGGATACATGTGGTAGATTTTCTGCCACATTTTACAAGCGAGACAACTTTTGTGACTTCTTGTTTGCTTTCTCACATACCAGTTCCCTTCTGAAAATGCCAGTGGGTAGCAAATTCTTTCCTTTTAGAGTAGATCCCTTTTCAGAAGGGAGGGAAAACACTTTGACAGTTTCCTCCTAAAAGTTTATCCATTCCCCTTAAGGTATCATATTTACCTTGCTTAACTTCTTATCATACTTGTTCTAAACTTTTAACCCTTGTCATACGGAATAAATTAAGATGCCATGCCCATTTTCTAATTTCCAGCCAATTAGATTACTTGATTTGGGTTTTTGATAGAAATTTCTCATATTTGATGACAAGCAGTGCAGATCCAGATCAGTTGGCTTCTTGATCTGGATCTACACTGTTTGCTAAGACAGGGCATGTTGTGTTCAGCATGAGAAGGGTTAACAACTTCATTTGGGCTGTGTCATGTGAAAATGTGCCTTCCAGCATGCGCAAAATGCACAGATTCACATCATTCTGCACCAGCGCAATCTCATGCGAGAATTTGCCCGCCATTGAAACATTTTATAGTATCCAATGATTCTGTTTATTGACAGCATGGGCCCCAATTACACTGCTCAGATGCACAGGCTGATCTGGGCCTTTGCTGTCTGCCATGTCTGAAGAGATGTTTTTACATGGCACGGCCCATTTAACACTTAAAGGCCCATTTAACACTTAAAGCGCCAATCACAACTGCAGCAGACTACAGTTTGAAATATTTTTTTTTTAATTTTTCAAAGAAAACAAGTCTTGATATTTCATGTGAATCATCTGCTTGGCAGACAATTCACATGAAATATCAAAACTTGTTTTCTTTGAAAAATTAAAAAAATAAAAATAAATGTTGTCTGCTACAATTTTTTTTTTTTTTTTTTTTTTTATTATTTTATTTTCTGCTACAAATTTTGCTTGACGCTTTAAGGGTTAATACCTGTTGGTGTTTCTAAAACCTGTTGGCAGCATCTGGTCATGGTCTACACTGTGTGCACAGGCCTGTCTTTCCAGATACTTGAGGTTAATAATCGTGGTAATTACAGATTTCAGGATTCCCATGGGAAAATAAAAGCCCTGATATATGCTGACCCAAAGCAAAATTGTAGCAGATGACATTCGAAATATTTTTTATCATATTTCAGCATAGCAACAGATAAGGCAATTTTTTCATCCGAAAACTGCTGATATCTTTCTTATTTCTCAATGAAAACGTATGTTGTGGTTACTCATTGAGTACCCACAACATATGTTTTCGTTAAGAAATAAGAAAAATATTATGCGGATACCCCCTCTTATCTGTAGCTATGATTTCAGAGAAAAGACTCAGATTACAAAAAAAAATACAAAAAAAAAAAGGGAAAATACCAGAGGGTCATTTGCTGCATTTGTGATGAGCACTTTAAGTTTTAAGGCTGATCTGGACATTTACTGCTCTAACACACATCTGTGTTGCATAGCACTAATTAAGGCGCTTTTTTCAATTCAAAAGTATCGATATTTCTCTTATTTCTCCACAAAAACATATGTTGTGGGTACTCATTAGAAGCGCCTCGCCGAGGCGCTTCTAATGGATACCCACAACATACATTTTCGTGGAGAAATAAGAAAACTATTTTCCGGATACCCTCCCTTATCTAGACTATGGTGTACTAATGCCCCATTTACTGTGATCTGCCTGCTATTGATTTGATATCAGAATAATAGGATTATATAATACAGAGCTGCAGATAAGTGGGATATCCTATAAATGTTTTTCTTATTTCTTCATGAAAATCATCTGTTGTGTGTACTCTAGAAGTGCTTCAGAGGGGAGGCACTTCTAATGAGTACCCACAACATGTTTTCTTAGAGAAGTAAGAAAATGTAATTTTTTTGTTAAAAAAGGCATTTTATCTAGAGCTCTGAATTAATAATTGTGAACTGAGGAGATATGAATGAAACTAAAATGGTTTCCAATAACACATAGCTCTAGATAAGAGTGGGTACATTACAAAAATAGCCTATTCAAATAAATTGAGAATTTTTCCACCAAAAAATAAAATTTTCTGTTGAAAAATTCTGGTAGTTTTCATATTTCTGCTCTAAACTTAGATTGTGGGTGCTTGTCAGAATTGCCTCGGTGAGGTGGTTCTAACGAGTACACACAATCTATGTTTTTGAGCAGAAATAAGAAAACTAATGTATACCCTGTAAACCCCAGTTTTGCTGAATAAAAGTGGGGTTGAAAGGGGTCAAAACTATATAGACATGTTTTCGTGATGATCCACGTAATATTTTTCTTATTTCTCCATGAAAACCAATGTTGTGGGTACTCATAAGAAGTGCCTCAGCAAGGTGCCTCTAATGAGTATTCACAACATATGTATTCATGGAGAAATAAGAAAAAATATCAGTACTTTTAGGTTGCCTTAAATGGAGCTATGCAATAACATAATTTGAAGGTTTACTTGTTCATAGTTGATGGGAAAATGAGATTGGTGTATATTTGTGAGGAAACAGATTGAATTGTGGGCTGTCTACAGCTAAATTGTCAGAACAAATAGCTTTCATGGTGATTAGACCACATTTACTAGGTCACATGTGAAGGATTGGATCCTTCACTAGCATGACTGAATCTTCACTGATACCATCACTAATGTGGGTTTTCATGGCATTCACAGACATGGTTGGTTGTGTTCTTTTCTTACATGATTCAGCTTGGTCTTTTCTAACATAAATAAATATGATTTATCAAAGCCTCCACTTACATATTTCATCATCATCATTGTTAACATGGTTTGTCCTAATTTTCAGTGATGTGATTCATTGTAGTCATCACTTACACAGTTCATTGTCATCTTTGCTAACATGAATTGTCCTGATTTTCACTAACTTAGTTCATTATCATCTTTGCTGCCATGATTTTGTCATGGATTTTTACAAAAATGGTTCACCATAGCCTTTGTCATGGTTTTCACCAGCATGGTGCATCATGGCAATTACTTGTACAGTTTGACATTATCTTCACAAGCATGGTCTGTTCTGGTTTTCAGTAACATGGTCCATCATGGCCTTAATTAACTTACAGAGTTCATCAACATCATCTTTGCAAGCATGATCTGTTCGAGTTTTTACTAACATCGTCCATCATGGCCTTCACTTGCAGAGTTTGTCTACATCTTTCGCAGAGATTGATCATGAAATATTTTCCACGGTCATTCTCTCCCTACCGCTGATTCAAGAAGGGCAGTTGAAAGAATGTGCACAATACTGGTTAACCGCTTAGAGGACTAAGCCTGCCCAGTAAACGTGTGGTTAGGTAAACTGACCACCCTCGACATGACCCCATTGGGTTGACTGGGCCGTAAAACCTCAACGCAAACAAACATCATCTTTGCTAGCATAGTCTATTCTGGCTATCAGTAACATAGTCCATCGTGGCCTTCACTTACAGTTTATTAACATCATCTTTGCTGGTCTGTTCTGGTTTTCAATAACATGGTCCATCATGGCCTGCACTTGCAGAGTTCATCAACATACCTTTGCTAATATTTGCTAACCCTCCCCCCCCCCCCCCCCCCCGCAAACTTTGTTTGTGATGGGGTATACTGTTTTCACATCCATTCTTCCGTGTGTCCGTCAGCGACACTTTGGTTTTTTCCTAATATCTTGAAAACGTAGGGATGAATATTCATCAGTTTCTGCAGACACATTGATATCAATTAGGTGTACCTACATAAGAGAAAATAAGGGCTAGGGGCCAATTCTCTTGGAGTTATTGCCCTTTGTAAAATTTCTTAATGCAGTAAAACGTTTGTGTGCAGACTATCTCTTTAATCAATAGCTGAAATTTGACCAAACTAGCACAGATACATCATCAGGATGGGGGAAAGAAGTGGTTAGATTTTGGTGACCTTAGCCTTATTTTCAAAGTCACTACAGTGTAGCTCCAATACATCGCGGTCCGTTATTTCGCGAAATCCAGTATATCGCGAATAGGCCATGGCTCCCAAATTTTCCAAAAGCAAAAAAAAAAAAAACAAAAAAAAAAAAAAACAAATTTTAAAAACATAATTTAACTTAAGAAAAAAAAAAGCGTTCAGCCTCCGGTAATTGATTTTTTGCGCCTATTCCGACGCTAAGTCGCGCGTCAGGTATTATATGATAAACAATCCACTTAGTGTCAATCAGCGCACACGTTGATTATAATTGGCAAACAATAAATTATATCGCCGTAATTGTTGTAATCATTATCATCATTTAGTATATAGATCTACTCAATGCTCAATGAGTCAATGATGCCCACAAACTAATTTTGCTCAGCAGGGGAAAACGGTCCACCTCCTTTTCAACACCAGCAAATTTTACAAGACAGTAGTCTTACGATGTTTCTGTCCAACATACACAGATCGTAGTCCGCTTATTTTACACTTCTGTAGATAGAAATATTTCAGAAGAAAACAACTGCGTCAAAAAAAACAAAAACAAACAATAAAAAAAAATAAATAAAAAGAAATTAACTTTGTTTTTTTTTTTTTTGCGCCCGCAATATAAGCGAAGGGAAGCAACTCAAGTTATCTTAGCACAATGGAGTAACTTCCCTTAGCATAGTATCCAAAATGGCGTCCTAAATTGTCAATCCGATGATTTCTTGTTTTCAAACGTAGTTTATCAGCTGGTTTCGATTGGAATTACTTGTTAGACATAGCGCACCATTGTTAATTATTCCATTGAGCAATTCTAATCCAATTTTAATTAGAAATATGGTGACAACATAACTGAATGCCATTTATCCGTGGTGTCTCAGCAAACTACCACAGCGACAAACCGAGCGAGTGTTATGCACGCCGTTATACATGCATGGTACATGTCGGGACTTATATCGCGCTCCGACCACATCGCGGTTTCAGGGTTATGGACCCGCAATACCGCGATATATTGGAGCTACCTACATAAGAGAAAATAAGGGCTAGGGGCCAATTCTCTTGGAGTTATTGCCCTTTGTAAAATTTCTTAATGCAGTAAAACGTTTGTGTGCAAACTATCTCTTTAATCAATAGCTGAAATTTGACCAAACTAGCACAGATACATCATCAGGATGGGGGAAAGAAGTGGTTAGATTTTGGTGACCTTAGCCATTAGAATTACTCAAAAAGTGAGCCTTGTGGGCACTCTATCTTATGAATCAATAGATGGAATTTGACCAGTCTAGCACAGGTACATCATTGGGATTGGGGAAACAAGTGGTCAGATTTTGGTGACCTTTATATTGTTTTCAAGGTCACATCAGCACTTGTGAACTCAAATTTTGATAGAAAAAAGCTTGTGTGCGCACTATATATTGAACAAATAGCTGGAATTTTAACAAACTAGCACAAATACATCTTTAGGACATGGGAAAGAAGTGGTTAGATTTTTGTGACCTTGACCTCATTTTCAAGGTCACTACATTATAAAAACTCTAAAAATGAGCCTTGTAAAAAGTTTGTGTGCACACTATTTCTTTAACCAATAGCTGGAATTTGACCAAACTAGCACAGATACATCATCAGGATGGGGGTGGGGGGGGGGGGGGGGGGGGAAGAAGTGATTAGATTTTGATGACCTTGACCTTATTTTCAAGGTCACTACATATAAATACTCAAAAAGTGATCCTTGTGTGCTTTGGAGCTATTGCCCTTTGTAAAATTTCATAATGCAGTAAAATATTTGTGTGCACACTATCTCTTTAACCAGTTGCTGGAATTTGACCAAACTAGCACAGATACATCATCAGGATGGGGCAAAGAAGTGATTAGATTTTGGTGACCATGACCTTATTTTCAAAGTCACTACATTATAAATACTCAAAAAGTGATCCTTGTGTGCTCTCTTTTTTCCTGCCTATCTTGATTAATATTATTAGGAATCTTAACATATTTTGCATAAATGTTGATATTCATGAGATGTTGCTGCTACAAAAAAAGAAGGGTCAAGGGATCAATGCTGGTATGGTTATTGCTCTTTGTAATTCTTTAATGTCTTAACACTTTTGTTTTTCCTGTCTATCTTGCTTAATAATTTTAGGAATCTTGTAATATTTTGCATAAATGTTGATATTGATGTTGTTGCTATGGAAATTTTTTAATATTCTGAAAAGAGCTGCTATTTATATTGACCATTACCTTGCAGGGGGTTATCGAATAAGCAGTGCTTATTTACTTTTCATTTATCATGGCCTTGACTAACAGAGTTTGTCAGCCTTGGTGGCTCAGTTGGATGCGAGTCCGGCTGGTTACCAGGAGGTTGAGGGCTCGACCCCCGCCGAGGTTGGCAACATTCTTTCTTGGAGATTGATCATGAAATATTTTCTACGGTCATTCTCTCCCTTCCACTGATTCAAAAAAGGGCAGTTTTCAGTTTCTGGTGAAAGAATGTGCACAATACTGGTTAACCACTATAAAGGACTAAGCCTGCCCAGCAAACGTATGGTTAGGTAAATTGACTGCGCTCGACATGACCCCATTGGGTTGACTGGGTCGTAAAACCTCAACACAAACAAACAAAAAGACTAACAGAGTTCGTTATTAAGTTTGCTGACATAGTGTGTCATGGATTTCACTTAGGTATTTATCTTCTTCTTGCAGGTTAAGTCCAGAGATCTACTTAAAAAGACATGTTACTGACAGAGAAAAATGGCGATTAGATGTAATCCTGGGAAGAAAAGCTGTAAATAACTTTATATTATCAATATGACCAGTTGTGTGGGGAAAAACAGCAGTTTTCATACATTGGCTTTCCTTGTAGTCTTGTCACTGATGTTTTTCATCCACCTTCAAATATTAGTGGCTGGGAAGACTTGTTTTGGGGGTAAAATTAAGGGTCTCAGATATCCTGTAAAGTCATAAAAGTGACTAAATAGAATTTCCTATATCATAATTTTTTTGTCAGAATGTCTGGTACAGTTTACTCAGTTAACTAGCTGTGAAAGTGGCACTATAGGTGCAACTACATGTATTGCTGGATATTTTTTTCAGAATATTTTTCGGCATACCCCATAGCATATAAAACAAGAAAAATGCCTGTCAGCACTGTGGACAGTTTTTCCACTGAAGAATAAAGGTAACATATCACTTTGAAAAAAGGTTAACTAAAAAGGTAAACTTCGGATGACGCCCAACGCCCGCCTGCCGGGACATGGCTATTTTAACCCATGTCCTACTGAACCCTGCCTTTACAAACAATTTAGATCCAAATCAGTTGGCTTATAAGAAGCCAACTAATCTGGGTCTGCACTGTTTTTCATTAAGTATTCAAATTTGTATCAACAGCCTGAATCAAGTAATTTGATTGGCTGAAAATTAGAAGTGGGCGTGGTATCTTAATTTATTCAGCAAGACAAAGGTTAAAGGATGTTTTTGTTTTTTTTTTTTCACAAAAAACCTGTCCAAAAATTAGTAAATTTAGCTTTATAAAACCTATATAAAATACTTTGTTTAAGTCTGCTGCTTCTGGAGAGCATGAATATTTATTTTTACTCTTGACATAAAACAAATGAGAAAAGCAAAATATTATTTGCACCTTTATGTTTCATAGCCTCATGTTTTTTTTGTTTTTTTTAATTACTGTGCATCTAGAAAAAAAATTATGTTTCATATCGGTAATCATATTTCTGTTATATTCTATGCTAATTTTCAGCACAGCCGTGACTATTCAAGCAATTTTGCAACAGCACCGCTGCATCCATTTACCCCACCCATCGAATTTTCATTTTGTTGCTCTGATATAGGCCTTTCCTGAATTTTAAAGACATGACATTTCCAGTTGAGAAGTAAAACAGGTCTATTTACTAAATAAGGGATGCAATCAATCAGTCAATCAATCAGATTTTTAACATAGCCAGGCAACAGAGTCACCTAGGGGCTATGCCAGAGAAACTGGATGACTGGGTTGGCTTGAAACGGGCCTAGTTATAATTCATAACTAGGTCACCTCACTCAGACACAGTGGGTGTGAATAGTTGACCAGTCTGTAAGTTTCAGAATTTATACTGTTGACCAAAAGGATTGAGCTTTCAGTGTTGTACCTAATGCGAGTCACTTTCGACTGCATAATGCATTTTGGTACATAGCTCGGGTTGTGAATAAGATTCTTTTATTAACCACATGTCGTTCACTGCCAGAAAGGATGCAAAGTGGGTGTCCTTACCCAGGAGCCGAGGGGGTGTCCTCACCCTAGAACCTATTGGGTTTCCTTACCCAGGTATGCATCAGTCAGTACTTGAATCCCGCTGGTACCATGCGAACGAGGGTATCTTCCCAGTTCTTTTGTCACACAGTTGATGATTATGTTGTGCCATGGTACTTCCGTGCAGTCCAATTTTTTTTCCTTCTCAAACTTCTCAATGGTGTCATACCATTCTTCAACGTAGAATTTGGACGTTGGGCCCTTCATGAAAACAATTCTATGATGTTTGTGATGAAACATGAGTAAACGGGCAGATTTACGTTGATGGTCTTGTTGGGTCGGTTCTTTCTCTGTGCCTTGAAGACAAACGAAGTGACGTCTTTGAAGTTGGACACATGAATTCCTTGCAGATCATACTTCTCGTGGAGTGGGTACCAGTCTGGGTCTTTGATCAGGAGGTGGTAGTATTCCCTTGGCAGTTCAATGTCGCCTCTGTCAGGAAATCCTACTCTTCTTCTTTGGTGGGCTGTCTGGAGTAGGAGGCGATGTGGTTGGTCTAGTGATGATCAGTGCTGGCTCTATGATGGCTGTCTTCTGCATGGGGTCGTGTGTGATGGTGGGTCGTAGTGTCTGGTAGAGTCTGTGATGGTTTTTGTTTGATTTGGGCTTAACGTAGCATTCAACCTCTTTCAGTCATATCAAGACGGTGTCTGGATGTGGCAGGGAGCTCAATGCTCACTTTTAGAGTGCTGCCTCACTGAAATATCACGCCCCAGACACTTTGACATGATATTCCACCCAGTCACATTATACTGACACTGAGCTGACCAGTTCTAGCTCTACTTTCTTAATGCTTAGCGCCTAGAGAAAGAGCAGCTAGTACCATTTTTAGTCTCTGGTATGACCTAGCTGGGGATCAAACCCGCAACCTCCCAGTCACAAAGCTAACACTTTACCACTGAGCCACTGTGCCAGTCTATGATGGTAGTGGTGGCGTCTCCTTCTCCATATAGGGCATTGCTGGGTGAATTGTCGTCGGTCGTTGATCAGGCGATCTTCTAGCAGCAGGGGGTGTAGGCCACCTCCTACTTTCTGCCCCCTTCTTGTCAAAGCATTGGTTGGTTGTTTTCAGGAAAGTCACTTCAATCTTTACGTGATCTTTCCCATCTGTCGACTGTGAAAATGTCGATTCTCTCGAATTTGACCCACATTTTCTAAAACGAGTATGTGCAAAATTTGGCGATTATCTATGTTAAAAGGAATCAATTGAATAAAATGTTATTAACATATAACGGCCTGGCATTATTGCTTTATAATAATTTTAACTGACTTAACTAAAAATAAATGTGTTTAATACTAGTTTAATATGGGTGGAGTTTTGCAAAATATAGATTCCGAAGTGACGTTAGCATCACCAGCACCCACGACATGATAATTAACGGAAACGGACAGTAACAAGTCCGGGTATTGATGGGTCCGAGGTGCACAATAAACTAGGGTTTTTGATGAGGGTTTTATGAAGTGTTTAGAAACCTCACAAAAATGGCAGTTCTCTTTAGGCCAGCATTAACAATTATGAGAATTAGAATGAACATTTATAAAATTAAGAATTTACCACTCCCTTGTAACAAGTGATATGTTTTGACTGTAAATTGTCATGTATAAATTATGCATTTATAGAAAACATATTCCGTTTCCAGTTCTCAAGATGAGATATTTATAGTCTTGAATCTTAATAACCACAATAAGCCGCAGTGTGAGAAAATGTATCTTTGAATATGTGCACTTCGCGAAGACTACAATCAGCCTGATCAGTGTTAGCTGAGCACTTTTTGTATAGGCAAGGATCCAAGATGTGTTCAGGCATGCAGCCAAGACTCTGATCAGACTGCTTAGATGAACTCAAGAGCGGGGCCCCCCATAGCCTAGTGGATAAGAGAGCTGACTCTTAATCCATTAGGTTTCCCACAGCTGTGGTTCGAGCCTTGCTCGGGTCACGTGGGAAAGCCAAGTTCTGCTTACGGATGGTCAGGTGGTTTTTCCCTGGATTCTCCCGTTTTCGCTTTCCTTTGATGAACGATCGACTCAATATAAGTGAAATATTCTTGAAAGGACCGTAAAACCCAAATAAAAAAAAAAAAAATGAAAACACGAATCATATGGTTCTTTATCTCATGGTTTAGTTCAAATCATAGTAGCTCCAGATTAGGTGCTTTTTTTTTCAACAAAAATTGTTGATGTGTCTTATATCTCAATGAAAACATATGTTGTGGGTACTCATTAGAAGCGGCCTCGGTGGCTCAGTTGGATGCGCCATCCAACTGAAGACCAGGAGGTCGCGGGTTCAACCCCCGCCAAGGTCGGCAACATTATTTCGTGGAGATTGATCATGAAATATTTTCTACGGTCATTCTCTCCCTTCCACTGATTCAAGAAGGGCAGTTGTCAGTTTCTGGCGAAAAAATGTGCACACTACTGGTTAACCGCTTAGAGGACTAAGCCTGCCCAGTTAACGTGTGGTTAGGTAAACTGACCGCGCTCGACATGACTCCATTGGGTTGACTGGGCCGTAAAACCTCAACACAAACAAACAAACTCATTAGAAGCACCTCACTGAGGCACTTCTAATGAGCACCCATAACATATGCTTTTATTGAGAAATAAAAAAAAAATTACCTGATACCCCTTTTATCTGTAGCTATGTGCACAGATGGGCAGGCTGATATGTGTCATAGCTGGGTACACATTTCATATGGTACTTTATCTGATGTTGAACAAATTTGTATTTCAGAAAGCTGGGGTGAAGGTGTTTATTCTGCTGTATAAAGAATTGGAAATGGCCCTCACTATCAACAGCCATTACAGTAAACATGCTCTCATGAATAAATGTCTGGAAAATATCAAGGTTTGTAACTTGCCATATATACCCTTACTATCGGGACAGACAGGCCTGAGGGTTGTAGCCCATATCTGATGCTGCACTGTTTACAGCTCATTTAGCATTGTTTAGTCACATCCTCAGGTGGTAAAATGGACTTGTTGAAATTTAGAACAAGTAAAGTATTGAGTCAACCCTTTGTAGTCGGGAGACCACTAAACAGGGAATTGGCAAACAGTGCAGACCCAGATCAGATGCCGCAGAATGTGGCATCTGATCAGGGTCTCCACTGTTTGCAAATAGTTCAACAATTTTTCTCTAGGAATATCTAAATCATATAGCCTGACATTCCTAAAATCGAAATTGGACTCTTCCAATACATAGTATGGGAGAGTTCATTCAGTCTACAATGGGTTAAAGTGTCCCAGTATGTCGAGTAAGTAGGGTGCTTTTATATTGGTGTGAAGATTGATCAGAAAGTTTATGAATTATGTTGCAGCCATATAAATATCTCTAAGACACTTTTTCAACCCAAAATGTATATCTAGATACCGTTATTTCCGTCAACAATCATGTTTAAGAGATTAATCTTGTTACTTCCTTCAGAATTCATGTTTGTAGGATATTCTCTTTATTTCCATCCATCACATTTTGGTTTCTTCTTTGCTAAATAATTTTCTTTTTATATTTTGCATTAATATTGATATTGATAAAATGTTGCTGTTAGATGAAAATAAGGGCCTAAGTCTTAATAAGAGGTTAATTCCTTTAGAGTTATTTCCCTTTGTAATTCTTGAAAAGGTGTATTGATTTCTGCTTCTTATCTTGCTCAATAATTTCAGGAATCTTTTCATATTTTGCATAAACATTGATACTGATGAGGTGTTGCTGCTAGACAGAAATAAGGGCCTAGGCTAGGGGTTGATTCCTTTAGAGTTATTTTCCTTTGTAATTCTTGAAAAGGCATTTTTTTTTCTGCTTCCTATCTTGCTAAATAATTTACGGAATTTTTCGTATTTTGCATAAATATTCATATTGATGAGATGATGCTGTCAGAGAAAAATACAAGCCAAGGGATTAAATCGTTATAGGGATCAAACATGGTTTTTCATGCATTAACATTCGCCAGGTCCCTTGGGAGGTGTTGAAAACCGAGGCCGAAGGCCGCGGTTTTCAACACCTCCCAAGGGACCTGGAGAATGTTAATGCATTGAAAAACCATGTTTGATCACTTTTATTGCATAAAAGCTGAAAACTTTTGCCACATTTTGCGTAATTTCTTGCACTACTTTGTTTCGCCTTTTCACCGATTTCTCGCGAACTTAATTTCCACGGACTATGCTCCTCTAGGGCTGGGTAGTACATATCTCGTGACGGCAGCAATTCTGTGGTCGTGGTACAGGCATATTGAAAGTTGCGTAGCTGTGCATTAACAGTGCGTGAATTGCCTTGTTAATACACGGCTTTTCGCCGGTTAATGCACGGCTGTTAATAACGTGCGGCACTGATTTTTTATGCAATAATTACAGTTATTTCACTTTCTTATTCTTGAAAGGGTGTATGGTTTCTCATTCTTATCTTGCTAAATAAATATAAGGATTCTTTTCTTAATTTGCAAAATGTTGATTTTGATGAGATGTAACTGTTAGAGAAATATAAGGGCCTTTGAGTTAATTTCTTGAGAGTTATTTCCCTTTGATATTGAAAAGGCGTTTGGTTTCTGCTTTTTATCTTACTAAATAATATAAGGAATCTTTTCGTATTTTGCATAAATACTGATACTGATGAGAATTTGCTGTAGAGAAAAATAAGGACCTAGGGTTTCATTCTTTTATAGTTAATGAAGTATGATGATGAAAAAATCATTTTCTTCAAAATGACAGCCTCTTTCACAGCTATTTTTTTGGTAATTCTTGACTACTGGGTTTTGTACACTCTGAGATAGTGCATCTGAGATACTACATGCATGGTGATATCAATTTGACTCAAAGAATTTGTTGACAAATTCTGATACTTTGCAGGTTCATTAAAAATGAACATGTGCATGAAAATGTTTACTACCAGAAAATGACTGCCACTTTAACTCCACCATTTATGTCTATCCATATGTCTATCTATGTGTATTGGTTTTCCCGATGACATACAACCTGAAACAAATATGCATTTTAATAGATTGCTTTTCAGTACCAACTGCCTTGGTATCTAATAAGCACTGCTTATTGACACTTCTTGTTCTCATTATTTACATTAACATTCCAGGTTTGAGAGAATATTATCATTATTTTCATCAACATTAAATGTTTGAGAGACTATTCATGTTATCTCCTTCAGCATTCATATTTGATAAATCATTCATTTCCATCAACTTTCATGTCTGAGAGATTTTTCTAATTATTTCCTACAGCATTCATGTTTGAAGAATATTCTCATTTGGTGTTTGAGAGATTATTCTTAATATTTTCATCAGCATTCATGTTTGAGAGATTAGTCTCATTATTTCCTTCAGCATTCATATTTGAAAGATTATTCTCTTCTATTCTAACACCATTCATGTTTGAGAGATTATTCTCTTTATTTCTATCAAAATTCATGTTTGAAAAACTTTGTTTCATTATTTCCAATATATTTGAGAGATTATTCTAATTATTTCTGCGAGCATTCATGTTTGAGAGACTATTCTCTTTATTTATTTGAGAAATTATTCACCATTGAGAAATGATTTTCTTTATTTCCATCACTATTCTTTTTTTGAAAAAATATTCTCATTTAGGTGATGAGACATCCTGACCATGTTGCCGGGGGTAACCGTGTGTTGCTATGGGCGCATCATGAAAAGGTTGTTGTTATTGACCAGAAAACTGCCTTCCTTGGTGGACTTGATCTCTGTTATGGAAGATGGGATGACGAAGAACATAGGTAATACACTTCAACCTCTTTATAACACGGTTCATTATAACACGGTTTTGGATATAACACGGTTCAAAGATGGATCCCAAAAATGTATAGATTATATTGAAAAATGACCATAAATGGTCATTTTTCAATATAGTCTATACATTTTTGTTTGGATATAACACGGTTGTTTAACTAACACGGTTTATGCTATGGACCCCAACAATAGTGTTATAAAGAGGTTGTGGTGTATTTTTTTTTATATGATAGAGCTGTACAAAAAAGTGTCTTCTATGAACATCTGGGTTTCATTCATTTCAAACAAATGTTTTGATTGTATGGTAAAATTCTGAGAAATATAGGTCCTTTGAAAGCAAAGAACGCTGTTTCAAAAACGTAAACAGCAGGCCCAGATTTATTGAGTCTGATCATGATTGGTAATGTCATTTGCAAAACTGCTCTTAGTAGTACCAGCTTGAAGAATAGTCTAATTCCTAATTATTCACATGGTGCTGAAGGGATATTCTATTTCAAATTATTTTAAATGGTCATTGTTCCCTAAGGATAAAAAGTGAAAATTTACATTATGTTGAAGTATGAGGAGATGTTTAATGGCCAGCACACAGCACTTATCACAAGCTGTGATGACGTTCACAATAAATTTACTGTATTGCAATGATTTTACTTGGTGCTAAAGAATACATCAACGAACCATTACAAAAGCACGCCTATTCAAATATATTGAAAATTTTCACATAAAAAAAAAAAACTGATATTTTTCATATTTCTGCTCAAAACATAGATTGTGGGTACTCGTTAGAACCGCCTTGGCAAGGCGGTTCTAACCAGTACCCACAATCTATGTTTTTGAGCAGAAATAAAAAAAATAATGTATACCCCTGTAAACCCCCGTTTTACTTTATAAAAATGGGGTTTAAATGGGCCAAAATTATATAGGCATGTTTTCGTGATGAGAATATTTTAGTGCATTGACCATTTCAGCCGTGCAGACCAAAACAGATTCCTCTGCAAACAGTGTAGAACTTGATGATATTGCGCATTGTGAGCCATCGTCACAAAGCTGTAGATAAGAGAGATAGTCACATATTTCCTTCTTTGTCCTGAAAAACCTACCGTAATAACCCTAAGTATTGGGATATACAGGCCTTTGCAAACAGTTTAGACCCAGATCAGATGCCGCAGAATGTGGCATCTGATCAGGGTCTGTACTGTTTGCCATACATACAGCAATGTTTTAGATACATCAATGGGTAGCAGACTATTTAAAATTTTAGGACAAGTATGGTAGGTAGATTAGGTGTCCTAATAGTTAGGGTAAATTTGGTATGCTGAGATTCAGTGGAAGTGCCTTGCTGATGCACGTCTATTTTTAGAATACCAATAACACATGATTTCATGGAGAAATAAGTAAAATACCAAATGAGCCAGCAGATGACAAAACCTACAGTAAGACCTGTGTAACCTGCAAAAAATCTGATCAGCCTGTACATTCACCCAGTATGGCAAGGGTTTTCATTTATTCCTCTTTAGATAGCAGGGAGGCTGTAGAAGGCATGTGCGATCTGCAAAGACTGATCAGACTTTGGGGATGCGCAGGCTGGTCTGAGTCTTCACTGGTCACACAAGTCTCATTGTAGGTTTTCTCATGCGCTGGCTCAGATTTTTTTGTTTTTTTGTTGAAAAATACATCTTATCTGGAGCTCTGGTCTTATCAGGATCTACTGTCTTTGTCATTGTGTTCTTGATTTTTGGCATCCACCCCTACTGCAACAATGAATGCATCCACATTAAAAGAGGAAGAGTCCACTTCAGAAATTTAGAGGTGAAGGTGTTAATGACCCATTTTGGGAAAGTGATACAATGATGACATGATAAAGGCTGTACAAAAGGGACCATGTTATTACTCTTACGAGAAGAATTGCACCCCCCTCCCCAAATACAGTCTGTTTATATTATGTGTTACCCATAATATATACAGTCAAACCTGTCCTAAAGGCAACAGGTATTAAGCAATCACCTGTCGTAAAAGGCCACTATTTTACATCCAATTAAATGCAAATTAATGGAAATCTTTCTGTATTAATCAAGCACCTGTCTTAAGTGACTATTTTTTATCTTTCCAGTAGGTGCTTGCTTAACACAGGTATGACAGTGTATGTTTACTTTGAGAAATAAGAAAAACTCAAATACATACATTGTGGGTACTCGTTAGAAGCACCTCACCACGGTGCTTCTAACGAGCACCCACAACATATGTTTACTTGGAGAAAGAAGAAAAAAACAGTTTTCTGAATAGTTCTCTTATCTGGAGCTACAGATTAGCAGAAAAGCTTCTCTGCTCTCTTAGCATTCCTACAATGTAATGTGATTATTTCTTATTATTAGAATAGTTTAAATTAACAAATTGGATTCAACAAATTTCATTACTGAAGATTCAATTTAAATCTTGTTTTGCAGCTCAGTTAATGTCTTTCTATTCCTGTCTTAACGCTTAGCACTCTGGGTAAAATTTTCAGCAGACGACATTTTGAAATATTTTTCTTATTTTTCTCAGAAAACAGGATTTGACATTTCATGCAAATTGTCTCCTTAGGAGACAATTTGCATGAAATGTCAAATCCTGTTTTCTGGGAAAAATAAGAAAAATAACATCATTTTGTCGTCTGCTGAAAATGCCCAGAGAGTGGTAAAGGTTAATTTGTTTTTCTGTGTGTTTGGAGGCCTAATTTCAAAGAAAATTTAATTTCAAAGCACACAGTTTATCAAGAAAAGGGATGTTTTCAAAGTTTTATTTGTTTGTTTTTGGTTGGTGTTTTTTTGTCAGATTGTTATTGGTATTATTGAAGGTAGTTTATAGTACTTAAACTGATGTGCAACTTCTAAATAACCATCACAAAAACATGCCTATATAATTTTGACCCCCTTAAACCCCACTTTTATATAGTAAAACTGGGATTACAGAGTTTTACTACTTTGCTAAAAAACATAGATTGTGGGTACTCATTAGAACCACCTCACCAAGGCAGTTCTTACGAGTATCCACAATCTAGCTTTTGAGCAGAAATATGAAAAATATCAGAATTTTTTGTCTAAAAATTTTCCTTTTTTGGTTGTAAAATTTTCAATATATTTGAATAAGCGTGTTTTCGTAATGTAACAGATGAATGGAAGCAAATTCTTTTCTTTTAGAGTAGACCCCTTTTTTGAAAAGACTTGGTCTGCAAGATAGTGAACAAAAAGTTCCAAGTTGTCTCCCTTGTAAAAAGAGAAAATCTACTAAATGTATCCATTCCCCTTAATCTGACAGACTCAGGTCCCATGGTGAGAGGGGAATTTTTTTTATTCACAAGTCTAGATAAGGCTCATTTTCAGCCAAAACGTATATAGATCTTTTTCTTATTTCTGCATGAATACATGTATTGTGGGTACTCATTAGAAGTGCCTCATAGAGGCACTTCTAATGAGTACCCACGACACGTTTTCATGGAGAAATAAGAAAACTATTTATCTGGGAACACCTGTCTGGAGCTAAGTTGATCAAAATGAGAATAAGCAAACTAATCTGACACTTTGCCTTTCACATAGATGCTTTCTCAGTTTTGAAGGACGTTAGAAGAGGGATGAGGGGTTGGGGGCACACTGGTGTTAATGGATGAAATTATTTGTTTCCAAATAATTTCTCAATTTCTGGATAAAATTTAACCAAATCTGTTACATTTTGTCCCTAGGTGTTGTCTGTCTCAGACCCTGGATTACATGCTGGTATAAAATCATTAACAAATAAATTTAGGAAATAACATTTAAAAGTGTTTTTTTTTTTGTTTTGCTGATACTTACAGCAAATGATCAGATTAACAAAACACTTAGCATGCTGGGTAAAAAAATCAGCAGATGACATTTTGAAGTATTTTCTTGTTTTTCTCAGAAAGCAGGCTTTAATATTCTATGCAAATTTTCACATATGGAGACAATTTGTATGAAATGTCAAAGGCTGTTTATTGGGAAAAAATAAGAATATTATCAATTTTCTCATCAGCTGAATTAGCCTATAGAATGGAAAAAGTTCAAGGTGATTACAAAAACTGATCCATGTAAGATTTTCTGATGCCATAAAAATTTGTCCTTGGGGTATATTCTGCTCATTTCCAAAGGTAGAAAATCAAGAAGGAAGTCCACATAAAATCAGAGTTGAAAGTTACTCTCAAATTTGCTGCATATGATTGAAATAATAGCTTGACATAGCAGAAGTATTCTTCCCTAGCCATCTGTGATCTAAAACTAGAGTTGAATGTGATCTTTCTGAAATTTAGATTTATACTTGCAATACAGAACCATCATGGTGTACTTTCTAATTGCAACATAACATCCATTTCGGAATAACTATGCGGCCTACAAATCACTACATCTGGCATACACATCTTCTTTAATCATGGTCCTGCTGAACCCAGATATGCCCTGCCTCTGCAAACAGTGTAGATCCAGATCAGTTGGCTTCTGAAAAAGCCAATTGATCTGGATTTGCACTTTTATCATTAAGTTTCTGAATTTGTATCAACAACCTGGATCAAGTAATCTGATTGGCTAAAAATTAGAAATGGGTTTGACATCTTAATTTATTCAGCATGGCAAGGGTTAAAATGAACTCAAACAATTTATATGGTATCATTTTATGACCTCGGCTTATATTTGAGACATAGGGTGAGAAAATATACCTTCCGACATGTGCACCCAGTGAAGCCCCAAATCAGCCTGTGAACACACACAGTCTAGTCAAGAGTCTTCATTGCCCTTGTGAAAAAATTTTGCATCTTCCGCTATCCCAAATGTGCCCGGTGAAGATTCTTATCAGACTGCATGGATGAACAGGCTGATCTGAATCTTCACTGGGCACACATGTCTGAAGGTATATTGTCTGATGTTGCGGCTCATTTCATAGTCTGATGACTTCATCCTTTTGTACCTGAATTCTAACATCTAGTTCCTTTTTAAAATTGACAGACCTTCCAGGTAACTTCATTATGTAGAATTTTTGGTTTGTTGTTTTTTCTTGAAGGCTTTTCTATTTTTTGTATTTTTTTCAGAATGACTGATCTTGGATCAGTTACTTATGACTCAATTCCTGATCTCAGCAATGAAGCAGAATCCTTGGAAACCACAAAAGTGGAAATAAATATTCCGGAAAATCCTCAAAAGTTTCGCAACAAACAACATGGTATTCCACGGAAACAGACACCCAGCCATCCACCTACAATTATGGAAGCTCCTAGCATGGAGCATGAAGAGGAAGAAAAAATGCCTTCTTCACCAATGACAGACTCGGCTAAAATCAACTTAAAAGAAAAAGGGGACTTGCATGAAACAGGCAAACAGTCTGATGGTAATGGGATAGGTTCCAGGTCCTTGAAAAGGACTAGGGCAATTATGGACAGTGAATTTCACAATAATATAGATGAGAACAGGTTATCTTCAGCTTCAGAGAAAAGTTTTGGTTCAGGTGATAAATTAACTGATAATGACAGTCTAGAGAAGGTTGATAAAATAGGGTACACAAATGTGATAGCAGATGTTACAGTTCATGAATGTAATATCGATAACTGCTCTTTGGATATAGCAGATATGGCAGATAAAAATGTTCATGAATGTAATATTGATAACTGTTCATTGGATATAGCAGATATTGATGCTCAAGGTGATGTTTCTAGTAAACATTTAACTACCGGTATGTGTTCAGTTCAGTGCAATAAAGAGAAAGACACTAGTGACTCTGAAAATGTTAACATATTCCATTCTGCAGTAAATGGAACAGATGAAC
The DNA here is from genome assembly GCA_964016985.1 of Anodontia alba. Taxonomy (NCBI): domain Eukaryota; kingdom Metazoa; phylum Mollusca; class Bivalvia; order Lucinida; family Lucinidae; genus Anodontia; species Anodontia alba. The sequence continues at coordinate 102,726,051 of OZ024824.1, forward strand.
ATACATTAAATGAAGAGTCAAGAGTAGATGATTCATTTGTTAATAGTATAGCTGATAGTACTGTGAGTGTTGAAGAAATAGAAGTTGTTGAGAAAATAAGCATGGATGAAACAACTGAAAGCACTCTTAGTACCAATGAAATAGATAGTGCTGAGAAAAAACCTGAAAGCTTAGAAAAGATTGAAAGACAAATAATTCCAAATGGTTCTAACAGTATAAGTGAAAGAACTAATGTGAACGCAGCTACAGACTGCAACAAAAATGAGACAAAAGGGTCAGTTAGATTCAAAGAAAAGGAAGATGGTGAAATTAAGGAAGAAGTGATTATACCTGTACATTCCACTCCAATAGAAGGAAAACCAAAGAAAGATGCTGCAACGAAACGAGAAACTTGGGCTTCCAAAAAGCTACGAAAACGGTTTGGTTTAAAAGAGAAACAAGGAGAGGAGGATGTAGTGGATGGAAAAGGTAAGTATTCAGTATATGGTGAAAAAGGATCATATTTGCTATAGGTCAGCATTAACTATTACTTGTCTGTATAGATTCAGTTATATGTGGACTACATACTGATATACCGGGTGCTTAGGTGAGCAATACAGGACTATTTTGGCCCTCTTGTTATATATAGTTACTTATTTTGATAGATAAACTTTATTATTGCATAAAAATCAGTGTCGTACGTTATTAACAGCCGTGCATTAACAGGCAAAAAGCCGTGTATTAACAAGGCAATTCATGCACTGTAAATGCACGGCTACGCAACTTTCAATATGATCATACTGGGGCCACAGATTTGCTGCCATTACGAGATTGTACTGCCCGGCCCTAGAACGAGCATAGTCCGTGAAAACTGCATTCCCGAGACATCGGTGAAAAGGCGAAACAAAATAGTGCAAGAAATAACGTGAAATGTAGCAAATGTTTTCAGTTTCTATGCAATAATAGCCATCCCACATGCTTTTTCAATGCATTAACATTCCCCAGGTCCCTTGGGAGGTGTTGAAAAATAAAAATTTGGAAATGAATACTGGTGATACAGGTCCATCATGGTCCTATTGTTATATATAGTGAGAATAATTTTTTTTTTTTTCAAAGTAAGATTGAATTTTATTTCACCAAATGAACACCAAATGTAGTAACAAGAGAATACCTTTCCTTAATATTCAGACACCTTATCACTCTTCTCCCATTACGAAAATACGCCTATTCAAATGTATTGAAAATTTCACTTCCAAAAAGCTGAAAGTTCTCAGATAAAAATTCTGATATTTTTCATATTTCTGCTCAAAACATAGAGTGTGGATACTTGTTAGAACTGCCTCACCGAGGCAATTCTAACAAGTACCCACAGTCTATGTTTTTGAACAGAATGTAGTATTTTCACCAGTGATGATAGCCCTGAATGAAAATACAAGTTTTGGTTTTCATGAGTGAAATAAAATTTGATCTTACTCTGAAAAAATCAAATTTTCTGTTTCTTTTATGCTTTTATTCACAATAATTAAACTTCTACCTACCCTTGGACACTTAGTTGGGAAGTTAACTTTTTTCCTAACCATTTTGCGTCAATTTGGTCTTCTGTAGTGTGTTCAGGGGCATAATATTGGCTAAAAAACTTAGTTTTGTACCTAGAAAATGAGGCCAAGTAAACTTTAAAGAAATCGGGACAGAGAAAATACCGCAGTAAGTGACAGTCTGTCTGACGCTGTTTGCAGAAAAAGAGTTATGTCAGTGCAATAAGGGACATCAAGAATACTATGTCTTAAACATTTTGGAGATATTTTTGACCCAGAATTCATGGTGAATTTGATTTCAAGAAAAAAAAAGTAGTCCCAAACAGTGAAAATCTGAAAGTCATAATTTCGTTGTTTTAAACAGTGAAATTTTATGTTTCGGTTTCAGAGAGAAATCTCTAATTCAGTGAAAAGCATAAAAGAAAGTTATTTATCTTGATAGATAAACTTTATTGCAGTAAATTTCAAAAAATAGAAATGTGGAAAATAAATGTTGATATTTTAGATATGAAGCTACAGAAATTTTAGTACACACTTTTTTTTTTAATTAAAGTAATAAAGTTGTCCTAGACAAAAGTTTGAAACCTATAAACAAGAGAATACCTTCCCTTAATATTCAGACACCTTAACTCCTCATCACACTTCTCCCATTACGAAAACATGCCTATTCAAATGTATTGAAAATTTCACTTCCAAAAGGCTGAAAGTTTTCAGATAAAAATTCTGATATTTTTCATATTTCTGCTCAAAACATAGATTGTGGGTACTTGTTAGAACTGCCTCACCGAGGCAGTTCTAATGAGTACCCACAATCTATGTTTTTGAGCAGAAATAAGAGAAATAATGTATACCCCTGTAAACCCCAATTTACTATATAAAAGTGGAGTTTAAGGGGCTCAAAATTATATAGGTATGTTTTCATGATGTAAAACTTGGAACAAGTTCATTTTCACAGACTGTTATTAGGAATTGCACTGTTTGCTTAGCCCTTTTTATCCTTGGATAAGTATGATACCAAATTTTACAGATAGCTTGATAAGGAGGAGTATGATGATTCTGTGATAATTTACTCCAGTTCTCCATAAAAAAACGTACATGCCATATCTCACACTGTCAGATAAAATCTCACAGAATTTGCCCAATCTGGAAGGCAATTCCCATAAAAAATTCAAATCTTACAGAATTTTCAGACCATAAATTTTTACAACAGATTTTATGAGGAATTAAAGATAAATCACACACTGTTAAGGTTTTCACAAGCTTCTTACATGAATAAAAAGACCTAAGACTATATTGGGAGTGCTCCAAAGTGATTTTTAAGAAAATCTCACAGAATTTTGTCAAATCTCCCTTAAGATTTTGCCTTATCTCACAGATTTTAGTCCACTGCTTATGGCATGTATGTAATTAAAACACATGTTGTGGGTTAAAAGCACCTCACATATGTTTTTATGGAGAAATAGGAAAAATTATTCCAAGGTTATAACAGACTACTCTTCCATAATCCTTTCAGCCCTGTAGACTGAGACAGATACTTTTGCAAAGAGTGTAGATCCAAATGAGACGGCTCATAATGAGCCATCTCATTAGGATCTACTCTTTTTGCCATTCTGTTCTTGATTTACAACCATCACCCTTTTGGCAGCAATGGGTGTGCCCAAATTCAGAGATGGAAGAGTCTATTTTAGAAAGTCAAGGTTGAAAGAGTTAACATCCTCTGTTTTATGAACAGATAAGAGTGATTCTGATGAAGAGGATGGTCCTCCAGCAGGAAGATTCCGAAGTAAATGGCGGATGGTTCTAAACATTAAGAAATTGGAACATGCTGTCAGTCATTCTGATGTTGGTAGTACTAAGCTGCCACCTGAGAGTCCATTAGCAAAAACAAAACCTACGTCTCCACATACTTCCTTGGGTACCAGAATTGTAAGTTTGACATATCTCTATCTAGATAAATCAGTATTGATAACCAGTGTTGATAGTTTTGTTATTCCTTCACAAAGACATGTTGTGGCTACCTGTTAGAATTTCAGAAGGCTCCAAATAAGGGGCTTGTTTCAACAAAATGGTATTGCTTTCTTATTTCTCCAAAAAACATATATTGTGGGTACTCCTTAGAAGCACATCTGGAAGGTGATTCTAATGAGTACCAACAATATACACTTCAACCTCTTTATAACACGGTTTGTTATAACACGGTTTTGGATATAACACGGTTCAAAGATGGATCCCAAAAATGTTTTGATTATATTGAAAAATGACCATTATTGAAAAATGACCATAAATGGTCATTTTTCAAATAATCTATACATTTTTGGTTTGGATATAACACGGTTGTTTAACTAACACGGTTTATGCTATGGACCCCAACAATAGTGTTATAAAGAGATTGTGGTGTGTGTTTTTATAGAGAAATAAGAAAAATATTATGTGGAGACCTCCTCTTATCTTGAGCCATAAGATAAGGTGCTTTTTTAAACAACAAGAAAATAATGGTAAGTTCTCTTATTTCTCCATAAAATATATGTTGTGGGTACTCATTATTGGCATCTTGCATAGGTGCTACTGATGAGTACCTACAATGTATGTTTGCTGAGAAAAATAAGAAAATTGTACAGCTGGATATCACTCCAATCTGGGGCTCTGATTTACTCAGAGTGGTGATTCTTGTGGTGCCCACAATGATTATTTTGGTGGAGGAATAATAAAAAAAACATTTATCTGACTACTACTGTTATCTAGAGCTGTTTAATCTTTTTCATTCCAGTTATGTTGCATATCTCTGAGCCTAGTCTCGACAGTCTTGTATATTTTTCAATATGCCACCTTATTGCGTACTGCACTGGTATCACTAAGGTATGCCTTGTGTTTTTGGTGTTTCTCTTCAAGGAGTCCCAGGATTTCTTCATCATTCTCGTCAAACCAGTCTTGGTGTTTACGAGATACTGGTCCTAGGGAATCCATTGCAGAAAGGGAATCCTCAGTTGTGTGATAATCATCATGGCATCTCTTTATTGTCAATTGCTGGGAAGGTCCTTGCAAGAGTTCTACTTAACCGACTGAATGAACATCTTGAACAGTCAGGGCTTCTACCAGAAAGCCAGTGTGAATTCAGAAAGGACAGAGGAACAATTGACATGATCCTCACAGCAAGGCAGCTTCAAGAGAAATGCCAGGAACAGAACATGGACCTCTACATGACCTTTGTTCACCTTACCAAAGCATTTGTTACAGTCAGTCGTGAGGGTCGTTGGAAAATTATGGCGAAGTTTGGCTGTCCGACCAAATCTATAGCAATGGTGAGGCCGCTCCATGATGGTATGATTGCACGGGTCCAAAATGATGGTGAGTTTTTTTATCCATTCCCTGTGACAAATGGTATCCAGCAAGGCTGTTTACTAGCCCCAACTCTGTTCAGCATGATGTTTTCTGCCATGCTTACAGATGCTTTCCAGGATAGTGACAATGGTATACCTATTAGGTATCACTTTGGTGGGAGGCTTTTCAACCTAAGAAGGTTACAAGCCAAATCCAAGGTGCAGACAGAGGTGCTAGACGAGTTCTTCTTTGCTGATGACATGGCAAAGGGTGCTCCAACAAAAGAGAAGAGGCAGAAAGGTGTAGATCAAGTATCTGACTCCTGTGACAGCTATGACCTCACAATCAGCATCAAAAAGACTGAGGTGGTTTATCAACCAGCACCTGGCAAGCCTTACAAGAAGCCCACCATTACAGTGAAGGGTCAAAGATTGCAAGTGGTAGACAAGTTCATCTACCTTGGAAGCACATTGTCAAGAGTCGTGCACATTGATGATGAAGTCAATGCCAGGATTGCCAAAGCTAGTGCAGCATTTGGCTGACTACGTGGTAGTGTTTGGGATCAAAGTGGAATCAGGCTTGACACAAAGCTGAAAGTCTACAAAGCTGTGGTGCTGCCAACACTATTGTAGCCATGCGAAACGTGGACAGTTTACCAACGGCACTCCAAAAAGACTGAACCATTTCCATACAAGCTGCCTTAGAAAACTTTTAAAGATTAAGTGGCAAGACAGGATTCCAGACACAGAAGTCCTGAAAAGGGCAGGGATTAAGAGTGTACATACTCTTCTGAAACTGGCACAGTTAAGATGGACAGGCCATGTTACCAGGATGCCTGAGGAACATTTGCCAAAGAAAATCCTCTGGAGAACTAGAAATGGGCAAATGCTCCCATGGTGGTCAGAAGAAGTGATACAAAGACACCTCAAAGCCTCCCTCAAGAATTTCAACATTCCAACAGAGTTGTGGGAACAAATTTCACAGGACAGAGCAAAATGGCGAGGCCTCATCAGAAGAGGTGCTAGTGAATATGAGGCAAAAAGAATCCGCGAAGCCGAGCAGAAACGTACACAGCACAAAGCCAGAGCTAAGGCATCACCAACAGAGCTGTCTTGCTCTGACCTCTGTTGTTCCATCTGCAACAGACAGTTTAGAGCTAGAATTGGTCTGATCAGCCATCTTAGAACACACAAACAGTAGCATTTCTCGCATGTGATTAAGATTGGTCATTGTCAGTAATGACAGACAAACTATTATTATTATTATAATTTATGTTCAAAACTACATGTACATCATGAAAAGGCCTCTGTGGCTCAGTTTGGATGTGCGTCTGACTGGGGATCAGGAGGTCGCAGGTTTCCATCCCTGTCAGGTCTGGCAACATTCTTTCATAAAGATTAATCATGAAATATTTTCTCCGGTCATTCTCTCCCTTCTGCTGATTCAAGAAGGGAAGTTATCAGTTTCTGGCAATAGAATGTGCACAAGTACTAGTTTAAAGCTTAGAGGACTAATCCTGCTCAGGAAAAGTGTGGTTATATAGGTAAACTGACTGCGCTGGACATGATCCTTATGTGGTACTAGCTGCTCTTTCACTTGGTGCTCAGCATTTGGAAGCTAGGCTAGGACTGGTCATTTCAGTTTCAGTATAATATGACTGGTAGTAGGGCATCAGTTTCGCTCTGTCACATCCAGACAGCAGCATGACAGCCAAAAAATGGGTTTGTAATGAGGTAAAGGGGAATGGGTACACTTTCAAGGGAGGCAAATCTGTCAGAATTGATTGCCCCCTTCTGAAAAGGGGTCTTCTCTTAAGAAAGCATTTGATCCCTTCTGAATAGGGTTCTGCTCTTAAAGGAAAGAATTTGCTCCCAAGGGGAACAAATTCTTTCCTTTTAGAGTAGACCCCTTTTCAGAAGGGGCTTGATGTGCAGGAAAGCAAACAGGAAGTCACAAATGTTGTCTCCCTTGTGAAAAATGGCAGAAACACTACCAGACCCCTTGAACCTTGTCAGACAAATAGTGACCCTGATCATGATGCACAGATGTGCTATGTCTGCCATAAAGTTGAGAAGCTCACATGAAAGGGTTAGAATTGTGTCACTGAAGTAGTTCAAGGACAATGTCACAATGTATGTATTAATACTGAAAGTAAACATACATAATCAAAATGTTAGTAGTTACCCACAAATTTGTCACATACAATAACCATAGCTCCAGATAAGAGAGGGTGTCCTCATAATATTTTTCTTATTTTTCCATGAAAATATATGTTGTGGGTACTCATTAGAATTGTCTTAATGGAGAAATAAGAAAAATATCAATACTTTTTGTTTGTAAGAAGTGCTTTATCTGGAGCTATGCATGACATTGGAAATGTCTCTACTCCATAGCTCTAGATAAGAGGGATAGCCAGATGTACCAGGGACAATATTTAAGGAAACCCCCTAATTCAAGTAGAAAGAAGCAAAAGTTAATGGCATAAGGAATGTTTATACGCAAAGGGGATCTGTATCTGATCCATGCCCCGCGAGCATTGAGGCATATGTATATATACGTGTGTTTGATACCAATGCCCGGTTTCAAAACAGCTTTTAATTTTAATGTGCTCTGAGAAGTCAAGGGGCTCCCTTAAATATTGTCCTTTGTATATATATTTTTCTTGTTTCTCATTGAAAACATATATTTATTACAAGTGCCTCAGCAAAATGGCTTTTAACGAGTACCTGCAACATGTGTTTCCATAGAGAAATAAGAAAAGTGGAAAAACAAACAAACAAACAAAAAAAAAAACAATACTTTTTGGTTGAAAAAAACACCTAAAGGGGAATTGTTGTTCATTTGATAGCTATTCTGCCATTTTCTACAAGGGAGATAATTTTCTTGACTTCCTGTTTGCTGTCCTGCAAACCAAGCTCCTCCTGAAAAGGGATCTGTTCCCCAACAGGCCCAGATCCAGGGGTGGGCAAAAGGGGCACATGCCCCCCCCCCCCCCCCCCCCCCCCCCCCCCCCCCCCCCCCCCCCCCCCGAAGCGACCGCTAGTCATACCTTGCCCCCGGTATTTTTCGATATTACACTCTTATGCATAAGCTACCCAGATACCTGTGATCTCCAGAAAACGGAGTTCATAAATGATAATGAAAGAGCCATTAGTAAATGGCATGCTGTGATTTGTCAATAACTTGTTAATATTGCCCTGCTGATAGGTAGCATATGGTCAGTTACACAGGCTTCTGTCTTATAAATACATGATTTCACATCTTACATCTTCTTTTTATCTAGATAATGTACATGTATGAGTAGAAACGGTTTTAGCATTCTTTTAATTTTTTTTTCGAGGAGATTTTAATCCTAACCACCCTCTCTGCTAACTCAGCAGTCGACAAATTGGTGACATTTGTCTTAATTTGCCCTTTAAACAGGATTTGACATTTCAAGCAAATTGTCTCCTGTTTTCTGAGAAATGTAATAAAAATATTTCAAAATGTTGTCTGCTAAAAAAGTTACCCATAGAGCTAAGTGTTAATTTATTTATTTAGCCTCAGAGAAAACACTGTCTTTGGAGTTACAACCAGGTATGAAATAGATCAGACTAGAGTCTTGAAAAACTGGATACGTTATACCATCTAAGCAGTGAACAGGAAATGAAGGCGCTGATCAGACTATGCAGATGCAACAGGCTGATCTGCGCCTTTGATGTTCGCAAAGGTATAAAACAGGTTTTCTTATGGCCAGGCTCTATTTATTTTTATTGCCTCCAGGGGTGGGCAAAAGGGGCACATGCTCCCCCCCCCCACCCCCCACCCCCTCTCCCGGCATAATGAATGATTTTTTTTTGGCATTCGGTGCTTGGGGGGGGGGGGGGGGGCATGGGAATTTGTCACCCCCCCCCCCCCCCCCCCCCCCCCCCCCCTTACGTGGTGGCTGAAGGGACAGGCAGGTTATCCAGGATTCTGCATGGCTAGCACTGGTAATCAAACCAGCCGGAATTATTTTTGCAGCTTAGAAATTACCTGCATATAAGGCGGAAGGTTCTATTTGTTTTGGAGTTTTAGGGCCCAGTCAACACTATTTAGGTTATTTTTGAGCCAGTCAATTTACATAACCGCACTTCCTGGGCAGGCTTATACATAAGTAGTTAACCAGTACAGTACACATCCTTTTGCCAGAAACTGACAACTGCCCTTCTTGAATTAAGTGGGAGGGAGAGCATGATCCCACAAAAGAATGTTGCCCCAGCAGTTTTTGAACCCGCGACTTCCTGAAATTGTCAGAAAAAAAAATCAGCCTGCAAGATTAATGAAAATGAAAATAGCATGGAAATGCACTCTCAGGCAATCCAGTTTTAAAAATTTCCCGGGGAGCCCCCCGGACCCCCTTATAAGAGGAGAAACCCCTCTCATACTCTCCCCCTCTCGCAGCTTACGCCGCTCGATATATGCCTCAGTCAATCCTCCCCCCCTCCCCCCCCCCCCCCCCCCCCCCCCATCCCGTCTTCAGACCTTCTGGGTCCAGCCCTGCCCAAGGGGAGCAGATTCTTTCCTTTTAGTGCAGATCCCTTTTCAGAAGGAAGATAAAACAGTTTTGACAAAATAAGCTCCCTTGAAAGTGCATCCAGTCCCCTTATCTACAGGTATATGAAACTAAATAGAATTACATCATATTACTCTGGAAAATTGTTTTACAGAGACAGTCTATGCCATTTCGTACACAACGAAGAGACAGTGATGAGGACTTGTACTATAATCTCTACCCCTGGAAGAGAAAGCGTCTGTTCATGAACAAAGATGATGGTGCACAGGCCAAGGTGAAGTCTATCATGAAATCATCCATTGCAGATGAATTGTCGGGACTGGAGGGATCTTCCAAGCTCTGGATCGGGAAAGATTATGTCAACTTCATACATAAAGATCCAGTGGACGTTCATAATCCTTTTGAAGGTGTGTCATAGCTCTTGACAAGACAAAATATTTGGACATAAACGTCTAAGTACCGACACAAATTTTGTTCATGTTAACATAGAGATATGGGACAAGGGTATACTAAAATTTAATAAATTTTTAATGTAACAGGTAAAATCGAACAGTAATATGATTCTTTAACTTTCACTGCCACAGGCGATAATAATAAGCTTGTGCAAACAGCATAGATCCCGATGAGACGGCTCATATGAGCCATCTCATCTGGATCTACGCTGTTTGACATTCAGTCTTTCAGTTTTACATATAAACTTCTTTTCAAGCGATATTTAAAAAAGAAAAGCAGACGACAATGTCGTCTGAAATTTGGCACCGAAAGAGTTAATGTTTGCTTTTATTAAGCTTTATGAAATTTCTTGATTGAAATGAAAATAAAATAGACATTAATCTGTTTATAACAGTTTGTAAAAAAATTTTTTATATTTGCCGGGATCCAACGATCCCGGCAAATATAAAAAGTCCTTACTGAGCTAATAGAACACACTCCCATATGTAAAAATCCAAAGCTATATTAAGAGACTGGCGTGATTCGCGTGCCGGTCAATAACTGTGGGTATTGGCAGTGGGTATTCTTCTATGAAAACATGTTGTGGGTACTCATTTGAAGTGCCTTGGTGAGAAGCTTATAATTAGAACCCACGACATATTTTTGTAGAGAAATAAGAAAAAAATATCAATACATTTACATTTTGGTTGAAAAAAGCAACTTATCTGAAGCTATGGTTTATATAACAAAACTTTAACACTTAATAAACTGGGCCCAGTTGTTCAAAGCTAACAATGTCGTTAGTTAACGTATCATTAAAATTTTGATCATTAAATATGGCTTATAACCCAATATTTTTGCTGAAAAAATGTGAGTAGCTTTTGCATTTGCAAAAGCTACTCACATTTTTTTAGAAAAAATACTTGTGAATTCAATATTGTACTTACTAGAACAGTTAACATTTTGACCACTAACGAGTTCATTAAGCTAACGACGCTTTGAACAACTGGGCCCTGGTTTTCATACCCCTACATACATTAGTCTCGGAGTAATACATTTTCCTGCTGAAAGAATGTCAGTATGTCCATTCACTCGTATTTCATACATAAGTATGTCAGTAACTTTGTTCCTGAGGAATTGTGTCTGTACCATAGCTTGAGTTATGTTCCATGGATTTAACACAGCATGCTAGGTAAAATTTTCTACTGACAACATATTTTAAATATTTTTCCCAAAAAATAGGCTTTGGCTTTTCATGTAAATTTTCTCCCTTCAGAGACAATTTGCATCAAATGTCAGATCCTATTTTCTGGAGAAAATAGAAAAAATATCAATTTGTCATATGCTGAATTAGCCCAGAAAGTGGTAATGTTTCATGAATTTAATTAACACTCAACATTTGTGTTGGTATTGGAAAGATCTGCTCCGGGATTGGAAATGAGTAAAATACAATGATTTCTTTTACAGGATTTAGCCCCTTTTTGGTATCAAAAAGGACTTTCCTAGAGATATGTTGAAAATGATGGAATATCATGCTTTGCAATGCCTTTTTGGTCGTAAAAAAACAAAACAAACAAACATCTTATCCGAAGCATATTATCTGAAGTGAACAAAAATCCCCTTTTCATTTTGTGCAATGAAGTCATACCTGGTTTTCCTGAAAAAAGAAAAATTCACACGCACACACACACACACACACAAAAAAAAGATAAGATGTCTCCTTCTTTATTTAATGTTAAAATAAAATCCTCACCTTTTATATCCCACTACAGGAAAGTGGCGGGGAATTATGGTTTCACATTGGTTGTCCATGTGTTTGACTGCCTGTCCATCCGAGTAAATGAATTGGGTTGAGGGGGCTACAGGGTTTGAACACTGTATAGACAGATCTCCATGTATTTTAATGAGACTTATTCCATAGACACTTAAAGTTTTGAAGATTTATTTGGCAAAATAGGTTTGTGTGGCTAATTTTTAGGCCTTGTGTGCCCATCAATAGTCACATAACTACCATATGTACCAACAATAGCCACATAAACCCAATTCATTAGACCAGACATCCGTCTTTCTGTCATACGTCTGTCCATCCGTATTTTTCTTTCCGGATGATAACTTGAGTGAATGTCAATGGATTTTCACCAAACTTGGTATGTGCATTGATATTGTGGAGATCTGGTTTTTGGAGTGCTGACAGGAAAATTTTGTCAATTTTTGACAGTTATCTCCCCACAACATGTCTGATTTTTTTATTCCGGATGATAATTAGAGTAAATGTCAATGGATTTTCACCAAACTTGGTGTGTGTTTTGATATTGTAGAGGTCTAGTTTGGGATTGCTAATGGGCAAATTTCACCAACTTTTGATAGAGTTATCTGCGTGCAACAAGTCAATATTTTTGTTTCCGGATGATAACTTGAGTAAATGTAAATGGATTTTCACCAAACTTGGTATGTGCTTTGCTGTTGTTGAGATCTGGTTCGGGATTACTTATGGATAAATTTCGTTAATATTTTTGACAGAGTTATCTGTCCACAACACATCCATATTTTCGCTTCAGGACAACAACTTGAGTAAGCCACAACAGATTTTCACCCAACTAGATATGTGCATTAATATTGAAGGTCAGGTTTGCTATTGGGTACTTTTCTTCAACTTTTGACAGAGTTGTCTCCTCATGACACAATAATGGCAGGGTATTATAGTTTTATGGTTTTTATTTGTTTTTGAGAATCTAATTTTTATTCTGACAGCTTAACATGTCTGTGAACATGATGTGCATTCGTAAACAAATGGGAAAAAGACAAAAACTTGTTTGAGAAAAAAAAGGACAATGTAATTTAGATGTCTGGTTTCATTGTAGATTTTATAGAAAGAGATAAAACTCCAAGGATGCCATGGCATGATATCGGTGCAGTAGTTTATGGGAAGGCTGCACGAGATGTGGCAAGACATTTTATCAGTCGCTGGAACTTTACAAAGGTAAAATATCACAGCTATATATACGGTAAATGTCCTAGCATTTCAAACACTTTATTCAATACATTTTTTGCCTAATTTTGCTTTTTATGCAGTTGTTTCTTAAAATACTTAGTGGAATGGAAAACAGTGTAGACCCAGATTAGACTTCCTTCAGAAGCAGCTTGATCTGCACCTTTTGCATATGCTATTTTATCAGAAACTTTGATGTACAAAATTTTAGGGCATTTACCGTACTTTATATGATCTGAAGCAACAAGAAGAATTTAGTTTTTTTCGTTCTTTTTTTTTTTTTTTTTTTTTTTTTCACAAAACCTGGACTTGAAGTCAGATTTTCCTTTTACAGAGAGGTTTATACGTCCTGGCACAAAATTTTCAGGTTTGACTTAAAATTTTAATTAGTGCACAGCAAATGATCCACAAATGTAATTGATAATTTTATACTACCTGCTAAATTCTTCCATTTGAGCTATTTAAATGATTAATTATACATAGGTGAATGCTTAAATTCCCACAGTAAATATTAACCTCTTTAATTACACATACTTGACCAGTCATTTATTAAAATGTTATCTAAATACTGAAAGTGCAAGTTTAAACTGTTATAGTATTAAATTAGCAGACAGAATTTAAGATGGATGAATATACTTCAAAGGGAGAGCACTGTGACTTAAGGTGAACGTAGGATGACTCTAAATTGTTCTTGTTCTCTTCTGAATAGGGGTCTATTCTAAAAAAATAGATTAGACCCCTTTAAAGAGGAGCTTGATGTGCATGAAAGCAAACAGGAAGTCAGAGAAGTTGTCTACCTTTTAAAAAGTGTCAAAAAAAAATCTACCAAGAGTATCTCTTAAGTTCTCCTGCCTCTCTTTTCAAAGGGTGATGACTCTAGCAGAAAAGAATTCAAATCCTTTAAGAGTAGCCCCACTTTGAAAAGAAAAGCAAATACTTTCAGGTCAGACTTAGCTCCCTTGGAGGTGTTACCTTATTGCAAGAATATGGTCACAACATGAACATGCTTTTGATCCCTCTTTTTCCCTGCACTGTTTTTTGAATGACAAACCCAAAACAGAAAAATGAAAAAGAAATATCCTTCTTCTGCCAGCTTGACATTACCAAGTTCTAGATAAGAGCTGTATTTCCAATGCATTTCCACTCAACACCCACAACATATGAACTGCAAAGTCAGAAAACCTACCTTGAGATGTGCGGCCAGTAAAGATTCAGATCAGACTGCGCAGCCGCGCAGTCTGATCAGAATCTTCACTGGCCACAAGTTGGATAGCCAAGGATGCTAAGTTTCATGCAGACTCAGAATACTCTGACCAGACTGTATGCATGCACAGGCTGATTTAATTCTTCATTGGGCATACTTGATACTTGTCATGCATACATGCCATACCTCACACTGTGAGACAAAATCTCACAGAATTTGGTTATTTTGCAACCCATTTCCCGTAAGAATTCCAAATCTCACAGAATTTTCGGACCCTCTAAAAGGATATTTTATGAAAAACTAATTATAAATAACACAACATTATACTTTTGATATGCTTAATTCATCAAAATAAAGGCTTTAAACTTATTTCTGTGAGCTTGAAAGTGATTTTTTTGAAAATCTCACAGAATTTTGTCAAATCTCCCCTAAAAATTAGCCTGATCTCACAGATTTCTGCCAAGAGCTTATGCCATGTATGCAGATGCAGAGGCTGATTTGAGTCTCCATTGATTGTACATGTCAGAAGGTAGTATTTCTCATGTTGCCGATCATATGTTTTTGTGGAGAAGTAAGGAAATATCGGTACTTTTTGATTGAAAGAATTACCTTCTCTAGTTTTAGATCTACACTATTTTAATAAGGCCTTTTCTGATAATTTATCGTGTAAATACACGTCAACCTCTTTATAACATGGTTCGTTATAACACAGTTTTGGATATAACACGGTTCAAAGATGGATCCCAAAAATGTATAGATTATATTTTTCAATATAATCTATACATTTTTGCCATAAATGGTCATTTTTCAATATAATCTATACATTTTTGCCATAAATGGTTATTTTTTAATATAATCTGTACGTTTTTGTTTGGATGTAACACGGTTGTTTAACTAACATGGTTTGTGCTATGTACCCCATCAATAGTGTTATAAAGAGGTTGTGGTGTATGGTAAAAATATTGAGTTTGCACATGCAGAATATTCAGTTATTTTTCAAGGAGCAGATAAAGATAAAAATGTTCTAGATCCATTGGGTTCAACAGGGGAATGCAAATATTGTTTTTTGGTGTAATTTCAGACAGAGAAATTTAAAAAGAACCCAGAGTTTCCTATGTTGATGCCAAAGAGCTATGCAAAATGTCTTGTCCCTCCTGCTATTAAAGACATTACATACGAGGTGGATTCACAGGTAAAATTCGTGTAACTCCACTTAATGGGAGTAATCAAAAAATAGTTTTGCACCAAAACTATTTTTTTGTGGGTATTCATTGAAAATTAATTCCATGGCTCTAGATCATATGAGATATCCAATAAATATTTTCTTCTTTCTCCATGAAAACATATGTTGTGGGTACTCATTAGAAGTGCCTTGGTAAGACACTTCTAATAAGTATCCACAACATATGTTTCCATGGAGAAAGAAGAAAAACATCAGTAAGTTCTGGTTAAAAAAAAGCACCTTGTGTGTAGCTATGGAAATCACCTCTTTTGCTATAAAACCAATTACCATATTCAGCATAATTACTGCTCATATCCTTGTAAGCACACAGTCAAGTAATTTCTTAGTCTGTTGGTACTCATTTGAATTGACTCGAGGCAGTACAAATGAATACGGTCAACATATGCTTTTATTAAGGAAATTCAAATGAGTGCCAACACTCAACATAAGCTTTTATAAAGAGATATAAAAGCATGTTATTGGTGCTCATTTGAATTGCTGCAACTAAATGAGTACCAAAAGCATATGTTTTTATACAGAAAATCAGAGAATTGCATAAGCATCATTGCATTACAAAAATATGCCTATTCAAACATATAGAAAATCCTCTGCCCCTATACGCTAGATTCACTTAGAAATTTTGCCTTATACACCATATAGTAGGGTTCATGTCTCTGCAACATCTACAGTTTTCAAGATATTGATTTAAAACGTGCAGCAAAGTAAGAATATTGGCTGGGCATGTGCATAAAGGTCACAGAACTGTGATTAAATTTTTATTGCTGGAGTTACATACGCTAGATTCACTTAGAAATTTTGCCTTATACACCATATAGTAAGGTTCATGTCTCTGCAACATCTACAGTTTTCAAGAGATTGATTTAAAACGTGCAGCAAAGTAAGAATATTGGCTGGGCATGTGCATAAAGGTCACAGAACTGTGATTAAATTTTTATTGCTGGAGTTACATACGCTAGATTCACTTAGAAATTTTGCCTTATACACCATATAGTAGGGTTCATGTCTCTTCAACATCTACAGTTTTCAAGATATTGATTTAAAACATGCAGCAAAGTAAGAATATTGGCTGGGCATATGCATAAAGGTCACTGATCAAAGTTTTGTTGTTAGACTTACTTACCTTGGATTTACTAAGAAATTTTGCCTTATACACATGGCATAGTAATGTTCATGTCTCCGTAACTTCTCCTACAGTTTTCAAGATAATGATTTGAAACTTGCAGCAAAGTAAGAATATAGGCAGGGTATGTGCATAAAAGTCACAGAACTCTGATAAATTTTTATTGTCAGATTTACATACCTTTTATTTACTTAGAAATTTGCCATATTCACATTGCATAGTGGAGTTATGTCTTTGCAATTTCTAGTTTTCATGATTTTGGTTTGAAATTTGCACTACAGAAAAGGTATATGCATGAAAGTCACAGACTCTGATCAAACTATTATTGCAAAAATTACATGCCCTTGATTTATTTAATAATTTTGCCTTATAACCATGCCATAGAAGATTTTATGTGTCTACAACTCCTCTTACAGATTTCAAGGTCATGTTGGGAAACTTAAGCCATGCCAAGCTTGTGCATGAAACCCGCATGACTCTGAAAACAGTCAAATGATAAATGTACAAGGCCAAACTGGCAGTAGCGGGGGCATTCATCACCTGCATGGATATTCTAGTTTTGTACTTGATTATCTCTTGAATGGGTTGAAAGATTTTCTTCAAATTTCAAAGCCTGATTAAGAAAAGCATGGAACAAAATTTAGATTTCAGTGACCATGACTTCATTTTCCAAGACAGTACAGGAAAAATATGTCGAAGTATTTTCTGCTTCTTGTGCGCACTATATTTCGTGAACAGGTTGATAGATGTTCTTTAACCCTTAAGCTGCAGAATAAACCGTAAATCAGGCCTCTTAGAGAAGGATACCCTACTTGAGAAGCCATTACTCCCTTGATTTTGCCTCGATTTTGATGGCATTTTCACACATATTTTGCCTATTTTATGTAGCCATTTTACTGGAGAAGTGACAATCACATGACTTCCAGTCGAGTGACAGTCACATGGCAACGGGGAACTGTTTAAGATACTTAAAAAATAAAAGAGACCGGCACTTACCGTGTGCAGTGCAGAAAGAAACGGGTGACATATTTAGGTTCTACTGTTGTTCCTACTTCTTCCTCACTAGAAATGATTTAGGTGTCATGGGTGTTTTTTTCCATAAAATTGTGATAAAATTGACAAAGTATGCGCCAAAATTGGTGACAGCTTGAAATTCGGTATACTTGGTCTTTATTAGTGTGGATAATATCCAGCACCTGACTTTCTAATGAAGAGCAGCATGTTTGTATGAAAGTAGGTTCCTTCCTGTATAGAAGCTTTTGGTCTGAATGGTTGCATCTGGTGTATCATGAGTAGGACAGGTTTCAGAGTTGGCATACCCTTCCAAAACAACAATAGTTGCACTTAAGGGTTAAACCTGCATCATTTGGACAAGCTTTATATTCAGGTGACCTTTACTACATTTTTAGCTCACCTGAGCAAAAGCTCAGGGTGAGCTATTGTCATCACCCTCTGTCCGTCGTTCGTCGTCAGCAATTAGTTTGTTAACACTCTAGAGGTCACAGTTTTGACCCGATCTTGATGAAACTTGGTCAGAATGTTTGCCTCTATAAAATCTAGGTCAAATTCGATACTGGGTTACTTGGGGTCAAAAACTAGGTCACCAGGTCAAATCAAAGGAAAAACTTGTTAACACTCTAGAGGTCACAGTTTTGACCCGATCTTGATGAAACTTGGTCAGAATGTTTGCCTCTATGAAATCTAGGTCATTTGATACTGGGTTGCTTGGGATCAAAAACTAGGTCACCAGGTCAAGTCAAAGGAAAAACTTGTTAACACTCTAGAAGTCATAGTTTTGACCCAATCTTGATGAAACTTGCTCAAAATGTTTGCCTCTATGAAATCTAGGTCAAATTTGAAACTGGGTCACTTGGGGTCAAAAAATAGGTCACCGGGCCAGATCAGCAGAAAAGCTTGTTAACACTCTAGCAGTCACATTTTTGAAGCAATCATCATGAATCTTGCTCAAAATGTTTGTCTTCATGATTTCTAGGTCAAGTTCGAAACTGGGTCACTTGGAGTCAAAAACTAGGTCACCGGGCCAAATCAGCAGAAAACCTTGTTAACACTGTAGCGGTCACATTTTTGAAGCAGTCATCCTGAATCTTGCTCAATATGTTTGTCTTGATGATTTCTACATCAAGTTCGAAACTGGGTCACTTGGAGTCAAAAACTAGGTTACTGGGCCAAATCAGCAGAAAACCTTGTTAACACTCTAGCGGTCACATTTTTGAAGCAATCATCATGAATCTTGCTCAAAATGTTTGTCTTGATTTCTAGGTCAAGTTTGAAAAAGGAACACCTGGGGTCAAAAACTAGGTCACCTGGCCAAATCAGTGTAAAATCTTGTTATCACTTTAGCCATCACATTTTTCAAGCAATCATCATGAATCTTGCTCAAAACATTTGTCTTGATGAGTTCTACATCAAGTTCGAAACTGGGTCACTTGGGGTCAAAAACTAGGTCACCAGGCCAAATCAGCAGAAAACCTTATTAACACCCTAGCGGTCACATTTTTGAAGCAGTCATCATGAATCTTGCTCAAAATGTTTGTCTTAATGATTTCTAGGTCAAGTTCCAAACTGGGTCACCTGGGGTCAAAAACTAGGTCACCTGGCCAAATCAGTGGAAAATCTTGTGACTCTAGGGGTCACATTTTTGAAGCAATCATCATAAATCTTGCTCAAAATGTTTATCTTGATTTTTAGGTCAAGTTCGAAACTGGGTCACTTGGAGTCAAAAACTAGGTCACCGGGCCAAATCAACAGAAAACTTTGTTAACGCTCTAGCGGTCACATTTTTTAAGCAATCATCATGAATCTTGCTCAAAATGTTCATCATGAATCTTGCTCAAAATGTTTGTCTTATGATTTTTAGATCAGGTTCGAAACTGGGTTACCTGGGGTCAAAAAAAGGTAAGAGAAAAGTCCAGGGAGTGCCACAATCACAAACCACAGCCCTTCCCAGACCCTAAGAGGAAGAGGAAACTGACAAAATCCAAACAAGCACAACCGAAAACTAGGTCACCGGGCCAGATCAGCGGAAAACCTTAGTGGTCACATTTTTCAAGCAATCATCATGAATCTAGCTCAACATGTTTGTCTTGGTGATTTCTAGGTCCAGTTTGAAACTGGGTCACTTGGGGTCAAAAACTATGTCACCTTGCCAAATCAGCAGAAAACCTTGTTAACACTCTAGCAGTCACATTTTTGAAGCAATCATCATAGATATTGCTCAAAATGTTTGTCTTGATGATTTCTAGGTCTAGTTTAAAACTGGGTCACTTGATATCAGAAACTAGTTCACCTGGCCAAATTAGCAGAAAACTGTTAACACTCCAGAGGTCACATTTTTGAAATAATCATCATAGATATTGTTCAAAATGTTTGTCTTGATGATTTCTAGGTCTAATTTAAAACTGGGTCACTTGATATCAGAAACTAGTTCACCTGGCCAAATCAAAGGAAAACCTTGTTGATGTTCTAGAGGTCACATTTTTGAAGTGATCATCATGAATCTTGCTCAAAATGTTTGTCTTGATGATTTCAAGGTGATGTATAGTTTTCTGTCCAGTGACTCTCTTAAGTTTTTCTATTTAGGTCAGTTTCTCAGTAATTATTGGTCCTACAGAGTGATATTTGGTATTTGTGAAGTGTTTGTGTTGAGGTCAGTTTCTCAGTAACTATTGCTCCTACAGCCAGTGATACTTAGTACATACATACATCTTAACATGGCCTCTTGAGTGCAGTCCTCCATATTTGACCTTGACCTTTATTTCGCAGTCCATTAGACATGCCACATTGTCTTACTTGTTAATATAATCATTTTGAACTTTGATCAGAATGTTTGCCTTGATCAGTTCTAGATCAGGTTCTCAAAGTGCTATGTGCTCAGGTGAGTGTTACAGGGCCATCATGGCCCTCTTGTTAAGGGTGTGTGTGTGTGTGTGTGTGTGTGTGTGTGTATGTGTGTGTGTGTGTGTGTGTGTGTGTGTGTGTGTGTGTGTGTGTGTGTGTGTGTGTGTGTGTGTGTGTGTGTGTGTTTCATTTCTGGTAATGTTTTATTTGACTGTACCCACAAAATATGCTTATCTTACTTTTTCTTTCTACCTGACAAACAATACAAAAAGTAAAGTACTATTTTATAAACATGTCACATGTCTTTTAAAACATAGTAAACCATACTATTAAAACAGTACATAATATTAAGATGCTCAGCTAGGGTTGCCAGCTTATGAGACTCATCAAGTTTAAACAATACATTTTACAAATAAGTAAGTACGTCAACATATTTATGGTACTTAAAAGAGAGTTTATCACATTCAGTAATCACTATCACATTAAGGAAGGATACATATTAGAATAAATAAATAATTAAAATGAAATAAAATGTAATTAAATAGAAATATTGCACCAAGTAATTTCAGCATATGGACATTATAATCATACAATCAGCAGGCAGTGTTCCATGTTTTATATACTGTCGGCAATGCAGCAGGAGCATGAATTAAACTGTACCAGATCCGGGGATGCAGCGAACGTGGCGGAACCAATGTCCAAACATCATGACCCTGCCCCTGAATCAGGCTAAAACATTCCTGTACACTGCCGAAATAAATTTGACACGAACCCACTGCATGAATGATCAGAGCTAGAATAAATCAGCTTGCCTAGTTAGAACTGTGGCTACCCACTCAGGTTACTGTAGAGTTATAGAAATGTTTTTCTTCTTTGAAACAGGTAGCGGCTACCAAAAATTGTATTCTTTAATAATTCATTAAAAATATAAGCTTATCAGACGAGTTATAGGAGGTAAAATCCGAGTTACATAATTGTGCTCTATGAAACAGTTTTCTTCTTAAATCTTCATAAAGGGGACATTCTATAAGAAAATGAATTTCATTTTCCACTTTACCTGTACAAGAAAAGCAAGGTCTTTGTTCTACAGGTATTTTACGTTTAGCAAAACGCCCTGTTTCAATACTTATATACTAAATATATTAGATTATAATTAATTACGTTTCACCATTACTATTCCAAAACAGTTATAGTACAGATTGCATTGGTAGATGGTAACTGCCAAAATATTTTTCTAGCTTTGGCAACAGGAGTCCATCAGTCTGAGAGGAAGTACAAGACAGATGGGTGTAGTCATATGTAAATATACCATATTTACTGGAAATATTCGGACACTTCAACTCCTCACCATACTTATTCTAAAATTTGAACAAGTACAATTTACTACCCGCAGTTGCGTTTAAAAATTGCTGGATGAGTGGCAAACAGTGTAGACCCTGCAGCATTTCATCTGGGTCTACTTTGTTCACTCAGGCCTGTCTGTCAGAATATATACCATAAATATGGTATATCTGTATACCATGATACTGTACACTGTTTACATGCAGCATCGTTGGTGTTATAATGATAAAATTAGTGTTGACCATTTGACATGATTTTTTTTTTTTTTTTCAGATCTTAAGGAGTGTGTCTGGTTGGTCTTCCGGGGTTAAGAGAACAGAGATGTCAATACATGCAGCATATCTCAACTGTATTGATAGAGCTAAACATTTTATATACATCGAAGTATGTTTATTTATTTATTCATTTTTTTATGTTACATGTATAACGTCTTCAACTTATTGTGTAAGAGTGTTTGATATATATAGATTATCAAATGGCATTTTTCATATCATACCCCATATCAGATTTCATTATTTCCTCCACTGAAGGTGTAGAGGATGGTGTGCCTTTGGTGAGAACTAGGGACTAACTTCCCATATCACAGGTCCTTGTGAATGAATGTCATTAGTCGTATCACTAGTAAAAATTATGATTCTGATTCTGGTCAGCTCAAGACACTCATATTATCCCTGGGGCCTGTGGCCCATAGGCTGATATTGGTCGAGGGCTTGTATAGAGTATGATATGAAAAATGCCATATCATGATTTATTTATCATATATATTTTCCAACAGTTTCCCTTAAACCAATCTTCAAAATTTCTTGGTTTGTTGATTAAATTTTAAATCTCTGCTCAAAGTAAAGTACTTCTGTATTTTTCTTTAATAACTACATATATTGTTTATTTACTATAATTGAATAATTGCCAATGGTGACTGTCTGGAAGCAACCTAGTGTTTTGAATTGAAGCAACCTAGTGTTTTGAAAATTGTGATCATCACGAAAACATGTCTATATAATTTTGACCCCCTTAAACCCCAGTTTTATATGGTAAAACTGGGGTTTATAGGGGTATACATTATTTTTCTTATTTTTGCTCAAAAGCATAGATTGGGGGTACTCGTTAGAACCACCTCACCGAGGCAGTTCTAATGAGTACCCACAATCTATGTTTTGAGCAGAAATTTGAAAAATATCAAAGTTTTTTATCTGAAAATTTTCAGTTTTTGGAAATGAAATTTTCTATATATTTGAATAGGTGTGTTTTCGTAATGGTCAGAGGTTTGATACAGCTTTTGGGGTGTGATAAATAGTGTATGATATGGATATTGGGGTGTTACCAATATTTGCCCAAAGTATTGGGACACCATATCTACATACCATACTTGTCCTAAAATTTGAATTAGTCCATTATTCTACCTCTTGATGTGTCTAAAATGTTGCTGTATGTATGGCAAACGGTGTTGACCTTGATCAGACCCCACAGTCTGTGTTGGTTAATCTGGGTCTACGCTGTTTTCAAAGGCCTATCTGTCCAAATACTTAGGGTTATTACAGTAAGTGGGTTATGCAATGTAGCATCATATGCTTACGCCTTGGCTGCATGATGCATGCATTGATGTCACGCTCATATAGTATATTTGAAAACAAAATATTTTATAGTAAATGTATGAGAAGCTAAAATAGGCAATTAATTTACATTGTTACTTAATTATTTCTGTATGATTTATCATTTCTATAGTTGAGACACTGAAAGTCTGGAGTGTCTTGTTATACAAAATGGAGATTTATAATCACATTTGGAGGAAGTCATTTTATGTAATCTTTGGATGTGCAATATTTAAAAAAGTGTCCTTATTGCATGTGGGGTGAAAAGGCCCCCAATCAGCCTGTACAATCAACTTCTTGACCTTCATTGCCCAGCTGTAGATTCTTTGCATTCTGAAAAATACAGTCGACTCTCTTTATCTCAAATTCCAAGGGACTCACTGAAATACTTCGAGATATCCGTACCTCAACATATCAGAGTTGAGAGAGTGAGGAAAACAATAAGTTGAACAATCACATTTAACAAATGAATATGTAATTTGACTCCTGAAGTTAGAAATATATATATAAAATAATGTGGAAAAGAGGAGAAATTGCTCCTTAGGAGCAATTTCTCCTCTTTTCCACATTATTTTGTTACCTGTTATCATAGTTTCATGTTAAAACAGGGACCAGATTTTCACTTCGAGATAAGCGGTAATTCGAAATAAGCGAGTTCGAGATAACAAGGTTCAACTGTATATTGATAATGGACAAGGTCCTTGTCTGACTGCACAGGTATAATGGTCCTTTTTTTCACATCTGCATCAACTTTTTTATTCCAGAATCAGTTCTTCATTTCTCAAGTTGGAGACCACTCGATGGTAAAGAATGAAATAGCTGATGCCTTGCTTAATAGAATAGAAAGAGCTTACCTGTAAGTAGCCAGTGCACCAAGATCATTTTTATAATAGGACATAGACTGAAATTATCATATCTCCAGATAAAGGGAGTATTCAGACAGGTTTTAAACAATTTTGCATTCAGATGGATATTATGGGTATACCCATTGAAATTGCCTTACTGAGGTGATATATTTAACCCATTTATCCTAGCGTCCCATAAAAGGGGGGACATTGGCTTGGCAAATGGTGAAGACCCAGATCAGATGCTGCAGAATGTGGCATCTGATCAGGGTCTACACTGTTTGCATTAAGGTCAGAAATTTCTTCAAAACATGGTATTAATAAAAACTAACCAGAAACCCCTTATATATGAATGGACCTTCCAAAGAGTAAAGGTAGAAGAGTCCACTCTACATAACAAAAAAAAAGAATTATAGCCTTACCTGGAGCCATATAAATCTATACCAAAGCCTAGTAGCTGTGACCATGCAGTTCTTATCTGGACAGTGTAACATTGTTTAAGCCCAGTTTTGATAAATTATTGATATTTTTCTTATTTCTCCAGAAAAAAAATAATATATATATGTATGTTGTGGATATTCATGCCTAGCTTCGTATAAATATTCACATCATATGTTTTCCTGGAGAAATAAGAAAAATATTCATCAGGATACTCCTTTCGGGTGCATGTCATTTTGTAGAAACCCATTTCTTTGAAAGACATTTCATCTAACAGACATTTCTTCTAATAGACACTTCGTCAAGTATGACAGTTGATCTAAAAATTTACCCTGGTATGACACTTCATCTAAAACAAAAAAAAATAAAGATTTTTAGATGAATTGTCATACTTTTATTTTTATTTTTTCCCCCCCAATCATTTTTTGCTTCCTAATCGCCTCAATTTTCATAATATTAAGACATATTGTCTACTGACTGAAGGTTTGAGGTTTTCATACAAACCATCGGGTTGTTCAGAGCTATGGTGAACGCGACAACATGGAGTACCTGCGTGGAATAGTGCATAATTTGTGCTACTGAGATTCAAATTAGTGAAATTAGTGTAAAAGTGTGAATAAACATCACTTGTCTGTTCCTGCCAAAAAAAAAAAAAAAAAAAAAAAAAAGACAAAAAAAAAAAAAGACGAAAAAAAAAAAAAACGATAAAAATTTTACACAAAAAATTTGTATACAAAATTTTTTAGACAATTTTCGACACTGTAAGACGAAATTTAGACCAAATGTTGTATTTGACGAAATGTCCTTTAGACGAATTGGCCATTAGATGAAATGTCCTTTAGACAAAATGGTTTTAGATGTCATAGATCCATTCCTTTCACCTGGAGCTATGGACGTGCATTGTTTGCTTTGTCCGAAGTCTGATATTATCTGTCTAAGTTTAACTGTCGGTTATTTAGTAGTTGACTGTCACATACCTCAGCTGCAGCATTACTTTATACATGGTTGAATTATTTAAAAAGTGATGTTTCAAATTTATAACAAGTATTCCAAAACCATTAACATATTTACTCTAAATGTTTGGACGGTAATATTTGACTACCAAGTATAGACCCAGCTCCAGCTTTGAAACAAGCAGTGTGACTAGGGTCCACACTATGTATAGTATAGAACAATTCTGTACATAAGTATATATTAATTGTAAGTACAGTCGAACTTCGATGGCTCGAACATCTTTGGGACCATAGAAAATTGTTCGAGACATGGGTGTTTCGAGCCACTGAGGGTTAATTATGGTACCAAGTCAGGAAGCAAATGGCGATAATTAGGGATTTGTTTTCCATTTTTATCGCACCTGCTTGTAGCAGGGTGCGATATAGGCGTCCGATTTTCCGTCCGTCCGTCCGTCTGTCCGTCCGTCCGTCAGTCCGTCCGTCCGTCCGTCCGTCCGTCCGTCCGTCCGTCCGTCCGTCCGTCCGTCCGTCCGTCTGTCAACATTTATGTCGACGTTCGACATTTATGTCAAAGTTAGTATTCTAATCAACTACAAGACTAAACAACCATCAAACTTTGCATGAAACATCTCCCTGACCTCCTGACTTTGCGACATAGGCGTCTGCTTTTCCGTATGTCTGTCCATTCGTCCGTCTGTCAACATTTATGTCGACGTTCGACATTTATGTCAAAGTTAGTATTCTAATCAACTACAAGACTAAACAACCATCAAACCTTGCATGAAACATCTCCCTGACCTCCCGACTTTGCGACATAGATGCCCACTTTTCCATTCGTCTGTCTGTTCGTCCGTCCGTCTGTCTGTTAACAGTTCTGTTATGTCGAAGTTCGACATTTATGTCAAAGTTAGTATTCTAATCAACTACAAGACTAAACAACCATCAAACCTTGTATGAAACATCTCCTTGACCTCCTGACTTTGCGACATAGGTGCCCGCCTTTCCATTCGTCTGTCCGTTCGTCCGTCCGTCTGTCTGTTAACAGTTCTATTATGTCGAAGTTCGACATTTACGTCAAAGTTTGTATTCTTATCAACTACAATTCTACAACAACCATCATACCTTGCATGACACATCTCCCTGACCTCCTGACTTGGCAGGTATGTTGACCCAGTGACCTTGACCTATATTTTGCGCTCCATTGGCTTTGACACAATTTACGTTGACGTTCCAGATCTTCTCAACTATAAGGTGTACAACTACCAAACCTTGCATAGTGCTTCTCCTAGATGTACTGACTTGGCAGTTACCTTGACCCGGTGACCTTGACCTATATTTTGTGCTCCAGTGATTTTGACATATTTTGTGTCGACGTTCGATATCTCCTCAACTATAAGGCCTACAACCATCAAACCTTGCAACGTGCTTCTTCTCAATGTACTGACTTGGCAGATACCTTGACCTGGTGACCTTGACCTATATTTTGGCTGCAGTGACTTTGACATAATTTACGTCAACGTTCCAGATCTCCTCAAGTGTAAGACCTCTAGCCACCAAACCTTGCATAGTGCTTCTCCTAGATGTACTGACTCGGCAGGTATCTTGACCCGGTGACCTTTACCTATATTTTGTGCTCCAGTGCCTTTTACACATTTTATGTCAATGTTCAATATCTCCTCAACTATAAGGCCTACAACCATCAAACCTTGCATAGTGCTTCTCCTCAATGTACAAACTCTGCAGGTACCTTGACTGGGTAACCTTGACCTATATTTCGCACTCCATTGACTTTTACACCTTTTACGTCACCCTTCCTTATGTCCTCAACTGTAAGGCCTTCAACCACCAAACCTTATATAGCACTTCTTCTCGATGTACTGACTCAGCAGGTACCTTGACCTATATTGTGCACTCCAGTGACTTTGACACATTTTATGTTGATGTTCGGTATCTCCTCAAATATAAGACCTACAACCACTAAACCTTGCATAGTGCTTCACCTCATTGCACTGGCTTGGCAGGTACATTGACCCGGTGACCTTGACCTATATTTGACACATTTTACGTTGATGTTTGATAACTCCTCAACTATAAGGCCTACAACCACTATACCTTGCACTGTGCTTCTCCTTGATGTACTGAATTAGCAGGTATCTTGACCCGTGACCTTGACCTATATTTCATGCTCCAGTGACTTTTACACATTTTACGTCAACGCTCCATTATCATTGGGCTGTATGATACGAAAAGTCAGTGCTGAAGATATAGCCATTAGAGGGAATGGGACTGGCCTGGAATATATGTGCCCCACTAGGCACTTTGTCTACATTTTTTTCAACCCAGTTTTCCAAGTAAGCACTGCTAAGAATGAAATAAACTTATTTAATAACCACGTTCTGATTGTGGCTCCTGTGACTTTCGCCCCAGCAGGTGCGATGACGCCTTCCGCGGAATTCTTGTTCAATTTTCTACACAATATTTGTATGTTGAGTGTACTCATTAGAATTGCCTCAATGAGGCAATTCTAATGAGTACACACAACATACAATTTCACGATAAAATAAGAAAATTTCCCTAAATATTTGTTTTCTTGAGCTATCGGAAGAACTTCGTAGGGTCTCAGAAATGAGTTCGAATTAGCCATGGTAAACGAGCCATCGGTGTTCGAGCTATTGAGGTTCTACTGTAATTGCTTTTTTTTTCAAACCAAACCTATTTATATTTTTGTCCATCATTGATAGCTTTCGGTAACATCAAAGGTTTTAGCATAAGGTATCGGCTGACAGTTGCCTGTTCCAGCCACCCTTGGCAGTCAAAGGAAGATGTATCAAGCAACTGAAGGCCAGTGACTGATACCCTCATTCGTGCATCTTTCAACCATTGGCATACAAAGTAAGACACATTGATCCTTTCAGCCAGTAGTTACAAATTCAGCCATATTGAGCCTATATTTGCAATTTTAAAGTCTGAGATCAAGTGAAACAGCTAGCCAGATAAGACTTCTTTGACTCAGGTGAGCTATCGTTGTTATTATTATGAAACTTTACTGAAATGTTTACCACCATGAGACAACATGCAGGACAATAGAACTGTCTGTGGTTTACCTGCTTTTGGAGTTACGGCACTTTGAACATGGCGAACAGTGATTTTGGTCATAAAATCATGTCTGCTCAGTAACTTGAAAACCATTTGAGATATTTTCACGAAACTTTACAGAAATGTTTACCACCATGACACAAGAACCATAACTGTGGTTAACCTTCTCTCCGAGTTATGGCCCTTTGAACTTGGTAAATAGTGATTTTCGTCATATACTCATGTCAGATCTGTAACTTGAAAACTGTTTTTCACCAAACTTTACAGAAATGTTAAGCACCATGAGACTACATGCAGTACAGTAAATGTCCTAAAATTTCGAACACTCTAAAATTTCGAACACCTAATATTTTTGCCCAAAATAATTTCTGGAAATGTCCTAAAATCTCGAACAGTAGCAGTTTTGCAAAAAAGGGATTTCTAAAATTTCGAACACAGCTTTCTTCAAGTAATTTTTTATCAGCACATTCTAATTTCGGTAACGTTTTTTTCCGTTACGGAACCGGGAACTAAAGTAGTAATGTTGAAAGCCACCGCAAAACGTAAATGCACACAGCAGTGTCATAACGAATTTTATGTACATAAATGGCATGGGGACCGTATTTTAATTTTATACAAGTCCAGGAGATACTGACTGAAAATTCACAAGAAAAAAAAAAAAAGCGACAGTCACGTGGATGTCTGCATGATAAGGGTTAGATTATGCGCAGGCGATCTAGAACTGTTGTTACCTTGTGGCAGACATGATAAGTATTCCGGTTGAAAAACGAAGGCCAGAATAAATCTATGGATCCGCGCTGTACAATCTGACTATTGACTGTTTGTTCGCGTATGTCACCACTACTTCGTATTGTCTTATTGCTATACCTACGTGGATTTTCATGGGTCTGCTCAGATACGCAACCGGACGACGAAACGCGGTTCTAGGACAGTCTCATTTCCAGTATAATATATATGTGAAAATACAGAAAATGCAACAGTCACATTCCCTTGCCCCGCATGAAGAAACCGCATGCTCGAACGGTAACGTCACGAGAATTTGTGGCGGAAACCACTTAAAGGGAAATCACACACTCATGTTCTTTAAATTATAGAGCATTTATTCGTCAGAAATGCATATGAAACTGGCAGGTATTAAAATAGAACCTAAGTATTGGGACAGAAAGG
This sequence comes from Anodontia alba, assembly GCA_964016985.1. NCBI lineage: Eukaryota > Metazoa > Mollusca > Bivalvia > Lucinida > Lucinidae > Anodontia > Anodontia alba. Next base: position 102,755,692 of record OZ024824.1, read on the forward strand.
CCTGTGCAAACTGTAGACAGATCAGACGCCGCAGAGAAAGAGGGAATGAAACTAGTTAGGGAGAAGAGGGAACATAGAAAATACTTTTAGGACAATAAGACGTGCGACCAGTGAAGACTCAGATCATCTTCCGATGCAAGGGCAGTCAGATTTTGCCGTTTGTGGTAGCAAACAGGCATGTAAAGTCCAGTTCTTGGAGAGATTACAAATCTTTGGTTAAATATATCAGTTTCAGTGAAGGTTTAAATGCGTTTTACGGCGTCTGATCTGGGTCTACACTGTTTGCTCAGGGCTGTCTGTCCGAATACGTAGAGTAAGTACGGAAATTCGACCAAATCGAATCCCTTCAGAAATCATATCCTGGATCCGCCCCTTATTCAAAAAAAAAAAAAGAATGCTGGGTCGACTCGTAAAATTCATCATCAAGGCGTATGCAATTAGCTCCCTTTAAACAGTAAAACCTGAAGAGTGAGGACCTTACTCCGTATTTACCAGGGTATAAATAAATATAAGTACTGTTATTCCTTTACATTATGTATATATTGAGAACACTATAATTATTAAAATACCCAGAAAATGAAGTTACAAAGCAACATTTCCCTTGCCTCGCATTAAGAAACCACGTGCTCGTAGCGGTACGTCACGTGAAATCATGGCGGAAACCTGTTCGGGAGAAAAACAAACTTATTTTATAGAGCCTTTTCTCGTCAGAAATGCATACGAAACTGGCATGTATTAAAAATTTAAAGAACTTAAATATTGGAACAGATAGGCCTATGCAACAGCGTAGATCCAGATCTGACGCCGCAGAGAACAAGGGAATGAAACTAATTTGGGGGATTAGGGGAATTGGCCTCTGGGCTTTTCAAGATCGTCCTCCGAATATATTCGTTTCTTAATTAAAGCCAGTATTGGAGTCTTCACATGTATTCCTGTATTTTTCACAGGTATTCCTGTATATCGGTTGGGTAAGTCGTGTGACCGCTATACCAGAATAGCTAAGTTGATCTGATCATTTCTGCAAAGCGTGACGCACATGCATTAGAAAGAAAGCGCTACACGTGAAATTGTAAATTAGCATGTGCATCTGCGCAATCTGATCTGGGTGGTTCTTGCTCGTCCATACAATGTGTCCTTTGATAATATCTGCCGCTAATATTTAAGTTTAGCGTGCTAAAGGTTTCAATAAGCATGGCGAAAACGTTTTCGTCGTGGGGATTAACGCCTCCAGCAAAATATTTCCTGACTCTGTCTGACCGCGTGATTCTCATGATGCTCAGTGCATCCTGTTTGAACAGGTAATGGTCCCAACAGAGATGATAGGTCCCAACAAGCCAAAATGAACCTAATCATTTGTTACAAATGTGATCAGTCTGTGCACTTGCTGGAGACTGCGATTCATGTATTACAGTGTTTTATACCAATGACCTAATCAGCGGTTTGAGTGGACACCATCCTGCGCTAGACTGCGTCTCGCATTCTAATCTGACTTACACAAATGCACAAAGGGACATTTTCGCCTGAACAGGGATCTAATTGATGACAGATAATTCTTGCAGTAAGTTCCGTAACCGAATTTTAGACGACAATACATTTTTTTTTTAAGAAAGAAATACTGCTAAAAACGATAATGGCAGTTCACAGGTTTGGCATACGTAGTTCAGTTTGGTGTAGAGCTAAAATCTTTAATCTTGATCCGGCAGCATTCAGACCTGGTTGTCCGCACTGTTCTTTTATGTATGAGTCCTTTCCAATGGAAACGACCTTATGACATCTGAGACCAGCATAGACAAGATCAACATGCGCATCCGCGCAGTCTATGTATCGGGGCGGTCTGATCTGGGTCTACGCATATTGCCAACAGAATGCAGTGTGAATACTGCGCTTCAAAACGGCGGAGATTCTAATCAGTCTGCGCTTTTCACATTTAAACTCCGTACACTTCACCTTTGAGGAAAGGGACTTTTATGTTTCTGTAGTGGCTCAAACAAGAACAAACATGCGGTAACATTTTGAAGTATATTTTGGTCAGTGCAGTAAAGTGAAGAGGGTTGTTACGTAAGAAAACAGTGGACTAAGCCAGCCTATTTTAAGAAAGTGGCACATTCCCGGAGTGCCGAACAAACGTATCTGGCGATTAATTAGTGTACCGGATAATTAATTGTTTTGTTATGAGAAACATTATTCGACATAGAATTAATCGGATGGAATTGAAAACAAACATCAGTGTGGTAATTATTTATTTGTTCATACAATTTCACATTCAATTTACCAATCACACATAGCAAAAGTCGTGTTGGTCCTTTTTTGTCGTTTCGGGCATCCGATAGCCAGGTCAATTTTGGCTGTAAATGAATCTGTCCTAAAATTTCGAACAGTAAATGTTTTCGCAAATCATAATTTCTAAAATTTCGAACAGCAAGAACTGAAATTATTTAATTTTGTTCGAAATTTTAGGACATTTACCGTAAATAAGAACCATAACTGTGGTTTACCTATTTTTGGAGTTATGCCCCTTTGAACTGTGTAAGTAGTGATTTTGGTCATATAATGTCCGCTTTGTAACTTGAAAATTGTGTGAGATATTTTCATCAAACTTTACAGAAATATAAACTACTATTAGGTAACAAGAACCATAACTCCTGTTTACCTTCTTTTGCAGTTATTGTCCTTTTAACATTGTAAAAATTGATTTCGATCATACACTTGTATCCACTCGTTAACCTGAAAACCTGTTTCAGGGAATTTCATGAAACATTACAGAAATGTTTACCACCATGAGACTACATGCAGAACACAAGAACTATAACTCTTGTTCACATACTTTTTGAGTTATGGCCCTATGAACATTATAAATAGTGATTTTGGTCATATACTTGTATATGTAGTTCCAGTGTGTCGCAGCCTGTATATGTAGTTGTATCCACTCTGTAAATTTAAAACCATTTCTGGTAATTTCATGAAACTTTACAGAAATGTTATTCACCATGAGACATTGTGCAGAACACTTGAACCATTTCTGTCATTCTTGTGTTTTAATAACGCTGACTAACTGTACAAAGCAGTACTCTAAAAGGGGGGAGGCATCTATTTTCATGTAGAAAACAAGTTCTAGTTCTTATTTTGTTGTCTTTTTCATCCTACAGAAAGAAGGAGACATTCCGTGTATATGTTGTATTGCCACTGCTGCCAGCATTTGAGGGAGAGATTGGAACAAATGGAGGTTATGCTATACAGGCTGTGACACACTGGAACTACAAGTCTATATCTAAAGGGAGTAACTCTCTCTGGAACCAACTGTTGCAAAAGGGTAAGAATGATAGAAAATATTCGGATAGAGTAAATGTAAGTGTTGCTGAATGCAATCTCTGATCAGGGTCTACACAGTTTGCCAGTCAGTCTTTAGACAGACGAACAGGGCCCAGTCGTTCACAGTGTCGTTAGCTTAACAATCTCGTTAAGGATCATTTCGTTAACTGTTTTAGCGGATTCAATATACAATATTCTGATATTTTTTTGCTGAAAAAATGTGAGTAGCTTTTGCACTGCAAAAGCTACTCACATTTCTTCAGCAAAAAATTTCAGAATATTTGCATATCACTCGATGTAAATTTTAACGAATCGTTAACTAACGACATCGTTAGCTTTGAACAACTGGGCCCAGGTGGTCAGATGGGCTAGTTCAAGATTTAGGATTAGTATGATATGGTAAATTACCATTTTGTCAGAAACTTTAGTGTTCAAAATTTTAGGGCATTTACCAATAAATATTTTGGATAAATACAGTATTTCTGGTACACAAAGACTGTTTGTTGATCACTGATGAATGGTAATTAAACACTTGCCTTTGCTTATGGATGGTCAGGTGGTTTTCCGATTTTCGCCAACCTTTGATGAACGATCGGCTCGATATAAGTGAAATATTCTTGAAAGGGCCATAAAACCCAAATCAAAAAATAAAATAAAATAAACACTTGCCTTCAATGTGTCCTGGGTAAAAATTAATTTGCATGATCAGGACTTTGAAAAGTTTTTAACAGAAAGTTTGGAAGTAATAAAGGGACCAATTGCTTTTCCAGGAACTAACTGTTTCCATGTCCCATGAAAGATTTAGAAACCTGAAGCGGAAAGGATAAGGATTCACGAGTTCTTACAGTTCCATTAGTATATGCTATATTAACCCAAAGTATTTTGAAAGCCAGGCTTGAACAAACAGTAAGGATACAGATCAGATGTTGCATATTGTGCCATCTGATTAGGTCTACACTATTTGCCACACATCTAGCAATTGTTGACATATCAGTTAGTAGTAAAATTGTAACAATGAGTAAGGTAAGGTGTCTGAATGTTTAGGGTAAATACCCAGCTAGCATTCTACGTAAATCTATATCGGGCCGTCATCGGCCCGTCAGCTGCCCTAACGGGCCGATGACGGCCCGATATAGATTTACGTAGAATGCTGACTGGGTACAGGGTTGAGGCCTGCTATGGAAAGCCAGTACTATAAAATTCAGGGTTGAGGCCTGCTATGGAAAGCCAGTACTGTAAAATTCCGCTAGTAAGACCACTCAGAAATAAGACCACCCCAGTCAGCATTCTACGTAAATCTATATCGGGCCGTCATCGGCCCGTCAGGGTAGCTGATGGGCCGATGACGGCCCGATGTAGATTTACGTAGAATGCTAGCTGGGACTCCACTATAAAGACCAGCTTTTGCCAGTCCCATATGGATTTCACTTGGTATTCTACATAAAAACCTCAACTTAATCATCTGCTAGGGACATAAAACTTTAACACTAGAGTGCTGTTTCTTTGACATGTTTGCTTTCACCTTAAAGGGTCCATTTTAACGTAAAGTGCTAAACACAACTTGCAGCAGAAGACATTTTGATTTTTTTTTTTTCCAAAGAAAATAAGGCTTGACAATTCATGTGAATCCACATGAATTACTAAGTCTTATTTTCTCTAAAAAGTAATAATAAAATACAATTAGAACATCATCTGCTATTTTGCTCAGCGCTTCAACCCATTTCAGTCAAGGAAACCACCAAAAGCGTAACCTGCAAACAGTGCAGACCCAGATCAGATGCCACAGAATGTGGCATCTGATCAGGGTCTACATTGTTTGCATTTCATACAGGAGCTTCTATAAAACATAGTAATAATAAAAACTAACTAGACACCCTACTATTGGAAATAGACAGGTCCAAATAGTTGTGGTAGAAGAGTCCATTTGACGGATATGGGTTAAGGGTTCATGTTTGCTTGTTTCAGTGGATGATCCAAAGAAATACATGATCTTCTGTGGATTAAGGTCTCACACTGAACTAAAAGGAAAACTGGTAAGTTTTTGCTCTGGAGAGGACCTACTGATTTACTCTCCATCCATCATTCATTCCTTCCATTCTTCTAGATGTCCAAGATCTTGTTTAGGATATATTTCCTGTAATATGGCCCGGGCAGATCAAAATTGTTGTATAGGTACATTTAGTGTAGATGGTATGTCACAATAACCAGGTCACTATGACCTGACTTTTATTAACCCTTGTCCTGCTGAACCCACTATACTGCCTTTGCAAACAGTGTAGTTCCAGATCATTTGGCTTCTGAAGAAGCCAACTGATTTGGATCTGCACTGTTTGTCATTAAGTATTTGAATTTGTATGAACAACTTGGATGAAGTATTCTGATTGGCTGAAAATTAGAAGTGGGTGTGGCATCTTAATTTATTCTGCATGACAAGGGTTAAGAGGTTTTGTGACCGTAACTATTGTACATTTTCATCAGAAACAGAAATTTTGTAAATCACTACAAGGAATATACTTCACTACAGTGGTTTAAGTGAGCTACTGTGATTACTTTTCATCCCTTGTGAGTCTGTCTGCACTTTCTAAACAACTTCTCAGAAACCACTGAAATAATTTTAACCTTATTTGGTGTAAATGTTAGTGGCATTCAAGTTTGCAAAATTAGTGCCATGGCAACTGGACTGTCACATAGAATTACAAATGTAAATTCTTGAGTTAATTCAAATAACTTGTTCTCAGAGCAGTTATAACAGAGTTGCTTATCCCATTTTACTGTATTGAATCTACCTTAACTTTTTTCATTTGGGAAACCCACAAAAGGGTAATTCGCAAACAGTGCAGACCCATGTTTGATGCCGCTTCTTGCATTAAATACAGGAATTTCTATAAAACCATAATAATAAAAACTAACCAGACACCCTGCTATTGGAAACAGACTGGCCCAAAGAGTTGTGGTAGAAGAGTCCACTCAATGAAAACGGGTCATGGAGCATCCTTGGGACAGGAGCCATGACCAAATTCTGCCTAGGAAAAGTGTGAGCTGGTTGATTGACTGGCAGGACATGACCTTAATAGTGTTGACTGGACAGCAAAACTCCCAACTGCTTCTTAACCCTTGTCATGCTGAATAAATCAAGATGCCACACCGACTTCTAGTTTTCAGCCAATCAGATTACTTGATCCAGTTTGTTGATACAAATTCACATAATGACAAACAGTGGAGATCTACACTGTTTGTAAAGACAGGATATATCTGGGTTCAGCAGGACTAGAGTTAAAAATTGTAAAACTGACTGAGCTCAATATATAGATGCTTATATAAAGCATCCTTGAGGCAAGGTCTTGCAAATTTGCAAACATTATTGAGAACTGGCATCACATGATGGCTATGTTCATAGTGGTTTAAAGTTTAACAGCCCAATCAACACTAATTAGTTTACCTAACTACACTTTTCCTGGGCATGCTTAGTCCACGATATTGAATTGAATTGAACCCACAACCTCCTGATCACCAGTCGGATGCACATCCCACTGAGCCACCCTCACAGTGGGGATGCATAATCACAGAATTTATGTTCCCCAACCTCCGGGGAGGGGGACATACTGTTTTTGATGTGAATACCGTCTGCATTGGCGTCAGCATCCGTGTCTGCGTTGCCCTTGGCATCGTCGTCACACTTTCTTGTCTGCACTGAGCCACCCTCATAGTGGGGATGCATAATCACAGAATTTATGTTCCCCAACCTCCAGGGAGGGGGACATACTGTTTTTGATGTGGATATCGTCTGCATTGGCATCAGCATCTGTGTCTGCATCGCCATTGGCATCGTCATCACACTTTCTTGTCTGCACTGAGCCAGTCTCATAGTGGGGATGCATAGTCTCAGAATTTATGTCCACCCATCTCCAGGGAGGGGGACATACTGTTTTTTGATGTGGATACCATCTGCGTTGGCATCAGCATCTGTGTCTGCATCGCCATTGGCATCATAGTCACACTTTCTTGTCTGCACAATATCTTCTGAACCAGTGGTCAGATTCTTACCAAATTTTCTTAGATATGTAATTGGAACATAACAAAGAATTGTTCAGGTTTTGGTGACCTTGACCTAATTTTCAAGGTCACAGCAGTAGAAAATATGAAAATTATGTGACACTTTCTTGTCTGCAGAATATCTTTTGAATCAGTGGTCTGATTCTTAATAAATTTGCATGGTTATATCATTGGGACATAGCCAAAAAGTGTTTATGTTTTGGTGAACTTGACCTCATTTTTAAGGTCACAGCAGTTTTGGGGGGACAAATATATTTTCTCTGAAAAAAACTGTTCTTGTTTAACTCTTCAGTTGCCAATCAGAACAGCAGCAGATAACATTCTGATTTTATTTTTAGCACACCTGAGTCGAAGAATGATTCATATGAAATATGATTCCCTTATTTCCTCTGAAAAAAATAACAGAATGTTATTATGGCCTAGCACTCCTACCTTCGATTATCTGCCTTGGCAGATTACACATAGTTTGTAGGAATATATTCAATCTGTGACAATTGTGTCAGGGAGTCGACTTTTTGGCTCAGTGGTTACAGAATGGATTTTTATGCGGGAAAACCTGGTTCAAGTCCCATGATAGGCGGAAATTTTTATCAGCTATGCTTCATTCCTTTGTTATAGCTTTCATGTCATAAGAATGTTGTCTGCAATAATTTAGCGTGGTGCTTTAATGGTTGTTGAATTTAGGTTACAGAGCTGGTGTATGTACACAGTAAACTGATGATAGTTGACGATGATACTGTGATTATCGGATCGGCCAATATCAATGACAGGAGCATGTTGGGTAGCCGAGACAGTGAAATTGCTGTCATGGTTGAAGATACACAGAAATTCACAGTTAAACTGGCTGGTCAGGATCATGAAGCTGGTAGATTCGCTTCGTCACTACGAAGGACATTGTTCCGAGAACATCTTGGTATTCCAGAAAGGGACATGAGTATTGACCTGCGAGATCCTGTGTGTGATGAATTCTATAAGAAAATGTGGTTTGAAAGGGCAACTATTAATACTTCCATATATTATAAGGTTAGTTTTGAATTTATGAACAAATTGAAATTCAAAGAATGCTCAGCAAAGATTCTGATAACCAGGCTGATCTAAGTCTTAGCTGGGTGCACGTGTCTGAGGGTAGATGGATTACCTTTCCTGTAGAGCTTCTTGTGATTTAATCTTTACCACACTCTGGGCAAATTCAGCAGAAAACAAATAGATGATAGTTTTACACCACAACCTCTTTATAACACTATTGTTGGGGTCCAAAGCATAAACAGTGTTAGCTATCCAAACTGTGTTATATCCAAACACAAAATGTATAGCTTATATAGAAAAATGACCTTTTATGGTCATTTTTCTATAAAATCTATACATTTTGGGGATCTATCTTTGAACAGTGTTATATATAAAACCGTGTTATAATGAGTCTTGTTATAAAGATGTTGTGTTGTATTATTTTTCCCAGAAAATAGGCTTTTGACATTTCATGCAGATTGTGAGGAGACAATTTGTATGAAATGTTAAAAGCCTGATTTCTGAGAAATATCAGACAAATATTTCAAAATGTCATCCGTTGAAATTTTTACTCAGCATGCTAAGCATTTCTGAATCCAGATGGATTAAAAGTCCTACAGTTCGAGGCAGATACACATTGCCCACTAGAATATTTAACATCAAGTCCATATTTTAACGCATTGCAGCTCGTAAATTTATTGAATTACAAAAAACTGGGATTTGTTTGTGCTGTTTTGATTACTTCTGCTGTCTCAAACAGAAGCCATTGTTCTAGATAAAGCTTTTATCAACCAAAAAGTATCGATGTGTTTCTTATTTCTCCACAGAAAAATATGTGATGGTACTTCTTATGAGTACCCACAACGTGAAAAAATAAAAAAAAAATTTCATGAAGAAATGAGAAAAAAATATTCTGACTACCCACTTTTATTTGGTATTTGGTGCTATGAAAAGCATTAAGAAAAAAAAACAAATTTGTTATGAAAAAAAAACAAACAAAAAAACAACAACTTTGTTATGTTTAGTTTTCTTTTATTTTCTTGTGGGTACCTTTGCTGGTTTTGTCATTTTTTTTCACGATTTCTAAGACTAATAGATTTTAAATGCATTTTCCAGGTATTTCGATGTATCCCAGATGACCATATAAAAACATTTGCTCAGATCCGGGAGCCAGCTGCTACCCCACCTCTGGCAGAGAGTGATCCCCATGCTGCAAGACAAGAATTACTCAAGGTCAAAGGTCGGCTTGTTCTCCTTCCTCTATATTTCCTGGAACAGGAAGAGACAATCATGGCTGCTGGTGGCAAAGAGGCAATGCTTCCAATGAAATTATGGTTATAACACTACTTGGGGGCAGTTCCTTAAATCCTGCCCCTAACATTATGAAAACACGCCTATTCAAATATATTGAAAATTTCACCACCAAAAACTGAAAGTTTTCAGATAAAAATTCTGATATTTTTCATATTTCTGCTCAAAACATAGATTTTGGGTACTGTTTGGAACTGCCTCGCCGAGGCAGTTCCAAATAGTACCCACAATCTATGTTTTTTAACAGAAATAAGAAAAATAATGTATACCCCTGTAAGCCTATGTTTTTTCTGTATAAAAGTGGGGTTTAAGGAGGTCAAAATTATATAGGCATGTTTTCATGACTAATGAGTCTACAGCAAAGTATTCCAATAGGGGATGTTCATAGATTTTGCAATATCTGATGATTCTGAGAGCAGACAGCAAAGGCCTGACGAGACCGTGTAGATGTGCAGGCTGATAATGGGCCTACTCATGGCCCAGATGATTGTGTTTTTTGTCTGTTTGAGCTGCATCATGAAGAAAATGGGCACTTAACACTCTCTGGGTAAATTCAGCAGATGATTACTGGAATAATTTTCTTATTTTTCCCAGAAAATAGGCTCTGACATTTCATGCATTTTGTCTCCTTAGGAGACAGTTTGCATGAAATGTCAAAGCTTGTTTTCTGGGAAAAATAAGAAAAATATTCAAAAATTTTGTATGCTCAAATTTTTACCCAGCTTGCTAAGCGTTAATATTCATACTTGCCCAGATTAGCCTGTGCATCCATACAGACTGATCAGTAGTCCATTTCTATCAGAAAATTGTACAGAGTTCAATGGTGCTGTGAGACAACAAAGGTCTTAATCAGCATGTGCATCTGCTGTTCTGGGCCTACCCTGTTTGCATATATCTATAAAGATTTTTGCGAAGGGAGTCAACTTTTGCAGATATGAAGTTGCTTCCCTTTAAAAAAAATGGGAGCAGTTTCTTTCATTTAAGAGTTCCTTTGCTTTAACACATGACAGAGTTATTTCCCTTGGAGATGTACCCTATTTCCCTTAAGACTGCTCATTGAATGATGTAGCTCATTTCTGTATTTAAGCATACATGTACAGGCTGCATTGTGAGAAAACATCTGTTTTGACAGATCTCAACAGAGATGACTCACACAAGCTTATATAGTTGCTCAGTCCAGTCAAGATCTTCATTTTTAATCATTCAAAATTATAGCAGACAACATTCTAAAGTACTTTCTATTTTCTATTTTCAGGAAATTTTGAGCATTGTTTTCTCCGAATTTTTTTTAAAAATCAAAATATTGTCTGCTGCAGTTGTGATTAGTGCTGTTAGTTTAGTTAACCCTTATGCCTAGCATCCCATAAAAGGGACATTTGCAAAAAGTGTAGACCCAGATCAGACATTGCAGAACACAGCATCTATCAGTGTCTACACTGTTTGCATTAAGTTCAGAAATTTCTACAAAACATGATAATAATAAAAATTAATCAGACACCCCATATATAGAAATGAGCCTGTCCTAAGAGTTGAGGTAGAAGAGTCCACTTGGCATAGATGGGTTGAATTACAGTACTAATAGCAATTGACTGTACATCTGCTATTTATTACATGACTGTACAGCTGACACTTCACTGTACAAAGCTTTTATTATCAACCTTTCATTGTTTCAATACAACTGAAAAATTATTGAAAAAGATCTAGAATGTAAAATGCAAGAATATCATTATGACATCGTCTTTTGCTAGATTTGCCTTCTACCTGCAGAATTTTGACACTGCCTTCCACATCGAACAGGACCTATTTTTACTCCTAACATATTTCAAAGTATTTTATAATGTTTATATACACATATATATGTATTATAGCATTTAATGCTAAAAGTTTTATTTAGCTCACCTGAGCCAAAGGCTCACAACGTGAGTTTATAATATAGTAAGGCTCTGCGTTTTGCCTGTCATCCATCAGCTCACATTTCCAAACAAGAGTATCTCGGAGGCCAGTTGGCCTGTCTTGACCAAACTTTACATGTACCATCATCAGGATTAGGGAATGACTGCACTAGGTTTTGGGGCATGTCAGATCTGAAATTTGGTTTCCCTGGCAATGCAAAGCTTGGATAGACTTAAAATGATTAAGATAATGTCTGGATGACAGTGACTTGATTTTTAATTGGATCTTTATTAACCATGCAGGTAATGAGGGCAAGCATAAAATCTTGAATGAATTTGATTTATGCCCAGATCACCTCAGAGTTACTTGCCCTTGATTGCAGAAAACAACCCCTACACTTACTGCCAAATTTTAAACATTAGGACATGCATAAAATTTTGAATAAATGTGAAATTTAGCCAGATCAGACTTTCCATTTGAGTGTTACTTGCCCATGAGTGCCAAAAAAGCCCTCCTTAGCTCCCAGGTGAGCATTTGTTGCCCATTGGGTGACTTGTTTTACATTATTATCCCAAAGTTTATTCAATATTATGTTCATAGCTCTAGGTAAGGGACTGTTTTTTTGCCAGAAAGTATCAGGATCTTTCTTGTTTCTCCTAAAAATCATATATTATGATACTCCTTTGCTGTGCCTTGCTGTGTCATTTCTAGTGAGTGCCCACAAAATAGTTTTTTTGTGGAGAAATAAAATATTTTCTGAATACCGCTCTTAAGCTTGTATTCACAAGTGGAGTTCTTGTCTAACATTACAAAAACATGCCTATTCAAATCTGTTGAGAATTTTACCACAAAAAAAATGAAAACTTTCAGATGAAAAATTCTGGCATTTTCATATTTCTGCTCAAAACATAGATTGTGGGTACTTGTTAGAACCACTTTGGTGAGGCAGTTCTAACGGGCACCCACAATCTATGTTTTTGAGCAGAAGTAAGAAAATTAATGTATATTTTTGTAAATCCCAATTTTACTGCATAAAAGTGGGGTTTAAGGGGATCAAAACTATATTGGCATGTTTTCATGATGGAAGGTTTAATAAAGAAAACTCTGCCCCTGTAAGTTCAACTTAGCATGTCATATGTATGAGGTAAAGTTTAATGGACCATGAAAATTTGGTTGTGTAAACATATCATAGCTCCATATATGAATTTTTTTCAACAGAAAAATGCTTCTAATTTTCTTATTTCTCCTTGAAAACATATGTTGTGGTATTCATTAGAAGTGCCTTGGCACTTCTAATGAATACCACAACATATGTTTTCAAGGAGAAATAAGGACTAAGCCTGCCCAGTAAACATGTGGTTAGGTAAACTGACCGCGCTCTACATGACCCCATTGGGTTGATTGGGCCGTAAAACCTCAACACAAACAAACAAACAAGGAGAAATAAGAAAAATATTGTTGATACTCATCTCTGGAGTCATGGTAAACAATGAATACCATTCTAGAATATGACATTGTGTGAACACAAATTGTTTTTTCAGTTTCTGTTCATGTTTTATGCAACTAAGTCTTTTCTCTTGTCTAGAAGTGTATAGGCAGACCAAATTGACCTGTCACTTGAAACCTTCTGATTATAATATTTACATGTTAACTGAATATATAGGTAATACCTGTACAGGTGACAGACTCCCTGCTTCACGTGGAATACAGGATTTACTTACTGCTATGCTTAACCTTTTCATCCCTGTAGATCAATACAGTTTGCTTTGCAAACAGTGTAGATCCAGATGCTCATAACAAGCTGTCTCATCAGGTAGATTACCCTGTTTGCCATTTTTTGTTTTTGATTTTAGACTGTAACCCCTATTTGCATCAGTGGACATGTCCAGATTCAATGATGGGAGAGTCCATTTCAGAAACTTGGGGTTTAAGTGTAAAGTGGGAATATCCTTATGAATGTTATATATAAAGGTCAATGTGACTGGTCAGTTTGGTTGCTCTGTAGATTACTTTACATTTTGATTTAACAGGGTATATAATTTTATTGTTTTGTATGTAACACTTTGTGCTTTAATACGCAATCACATTTTAGAACCGTTCGGCTTTTTATGTGCTGAAATCTGACTTATTTTCCTGGTAATACACACTTGAGTACCAACAAGATTTATTTCCATGGAAATAACAAAAATTATCATAAATTACCAACATATGATGTAGAGAGAAACATGACAATGCAAGTTAATTTTCTGACAATGCAAGTTCATTTTAGTGCTGCATGTATTTATGGTAACTTGTTGTTTTAGTAACTACACTGTAACATCCTGGTGGCTGAGCTTTCAGCTGGATCATGAGGTTCTGGGTTCGAATCCATGAGGTCCAGGGTTCCATTACGAAAACATGCCTATTCAAATATACTGAAAATTTGATCACCAAAAAATGAAAATTTTCAGATAAAAATCTCTAATATTTTTTCTTATTTCTGCTCAAAACATAGATTGTGGGTACTCATTAGAACCGCCTCGATGAGGCGGTTCTAACGAGTACCCACAATCTATGTTTTGAGCAGAAATAAGAAAAATAATGTGTACCCCTGTAAACCCCAGTTTTACTATATAAAAGTGGGGTTTAAGGGGGTCAAAATTATATAGGCGTGTTTTCGTGATGGAATTCAGCTTATGACTGTATAGTGCTTCAGTGCACAGAGCCTTTAATTAGCACCCTTCCATTGTCTCGATATGCCTTAAATAATTTTGAAAGGGACACTTGACACCAAAAGATCCATAACCACACTGGGGAAAAACATGCCTTGTATGCAAGTTGTTAGGATCTTCTGGATGCACATGCTGTTTATCTTTGTGCCAGGGCCCAGTTGTTCAAAGTATTGTTAGCTTATGAGCTCGTTAATGACAAACCTGTTAACTGTTATAGCTAAGGTATTTTCAAATGCATTGATATTTTTTGCTGCAAAAATGTGAGTAGCTTTTGCATTGCAAAATCTACTCACATTTGTTCAACCAAAAAATATCAATGTATTTGCCATATTTCAAGAGAGAAATTTTAGTGTCATGTTAGCTAACAACTTTGTTAAGTTTTGAACAACTGGACCCAGGATTTTTAATAGGTTCAGATTGTTCTGCAAATTATGCACAGTCTGTTCTCCTATGATTGCTCAGAATATGTGATTATGCAAGCTGCTTAGAGACTTCCTTTCCTGCTAATGCAATAAGGGCTAGTTTCTTATGTGACAGCTTTTATGTTAAGGCATATACTGTAAATTCCTAAAAGTTTCTAGCAAAATGGTATACCCAAACACTGCAGGAGCAGTCTAATCAGGGTCTGCACTGTTTGACATTTCATTGTGTATTTTACGAAACAACTGCATAAAAAGCAAAATTTAGGCCAAAAAAATATGGAATAAAGTGTTAGAAACTTTAGGATGTTTACCGTATGAAACACGTAGACTGGGCAGTGTACACACTGTGAATTTTACTGTTGATGGGTAGGTAGGTCTCTGCCACCAATTTGATAGTTTAATACAGAAGACATAGTTTGTTCTCGTGTTTGTATTATTAAGACAGAGTTTATTCTTGTGATAGCACTGTATAAAATGCCATATGATAGAATTTTAGCTCCAAGCTATATACAGATGTGTTTCCTGTCCATTCCCATATATGCTGATACTGTGTGCATTTCTGTTATAAATTTATCTGTAGCATTCCATTATGAAAACATGCCTATATAAATGTACAGAAAATTTTACCACCAAAAATGAAAATTTTCTGATTAAAAAACTCTGATATTTTTCCTATTTCTGCTCAAAACATAGATTGTGGGTACTCCTTAGAACCACCTCGACGAGGCAGTTCTAATGAGTACCCACAGTCTATGTTTTGAGCAGAAATGTGAAAAAATATCAGTTTTCAAGTTTAAGAAAAATATTGTATACCCCTTTAAACCCCAGTTTTACTATATAAAAGTGGGGTTTAAGGGGGTCAAAATTATATAGGTATGTTTTCGTGATGTCTTGGCAAATTCAGCAGACAGCAAATAGATGATTTTTTTTTTTTTTTTTTTTTTTTTTTGATTTTTTTTTTTTCGCAGTAGTAGGGTTTGACATTTCATGCAAATTGTCTACCAGGGAAACAGTTTACTAGAACCCAGTCTACTAGAAAAGTTGTGGTCTGCTAATTTTTTACCCAGGATGCTAAAGGTTAAACAGAAGGGGCTGTAGTGCATATACTGTATTCGGCCTAATTACCACACTATGTGCTTAGGTTTTTTCAAAATTATTGAAAAAGAAAAAGCATATGTTGTTGGTACTCATTTGAATTGCCTCAACTTGTTTATATATATATATATATATATATAAAATAGATAAAAGTACACTAAGAGTAATCTGAAGACTACAAAATTGCTGGTTTGCGCACTTATAGGGGTATGTGCGGTAATTAAGTTGCATACAGTATGAACAACAAAGGCATAGACAAGCCTTTGGAGCTGCACTGTCCTACTCGAGTCTCTAATGTTAAAGGGACTAGATACCCAGGGGGAGCAAATTCATTCTTTTTAGAATAAGGGAGGCAAAAACAATTTCGACAAGAGTTGCCTACCTCACAGTGTATCAGTTCCCTTTTAACTGAATAATGCAGACTTTACCAAAGCTCTAGATAAGAGTGGGTATCCACAAAATATTTTTCTTATTTCTCCACAAAAATATATGTTGTTGGTATTCAGTAGACATATCTTTTCATGGAAAAGTGCCTATTTGAAGCTATGACTGGAAAAAAACTAACACCATGATCAGGACCTGAGGTTATAAAACTTTTTTTCTTGCTCAACTCAGCTGAGCATGGAATTTTCTCTGCTAATAAATATGAAAATGCCAACTATAGTTGGCATTTTCAAATTTATTAGCAAAGAAACTTTCATGCTCAGCTATGCTTAGCAAGAAAGAATTTGCAATTATCAGTAAATTGAGATTTATTAGCAGGACAAATTTCATGCTCAGCTGAGTTGAGTATGAAAAAAGTTTAATAACCTTTGGGCCAGACCACAAAGCCTGGGACTTTGGTGTTCACATAATTTGCAAAAAGCCCATTTTAAGGTGAATGCACCTGAAAGATTTTGCTTCTATTTTTGCAAAGATAGACAACTCTTGCAGTTCGGAAGTTGCCTCCTGTTGTTTGAAATCTTTCAAAATTGAAGGGCTACTCTTAAAGGAATGAATTGAAGGGCTACTCTTAAAGGAAAGAATTTGTTCCCATAGGGAACAAATTCTTTCCTTTAAGAGTAGCCCCCAGTGAGAAGAGAGAAAAATATTTCCATGTCAGAGTGTTTTCCCTTGGAGGTGTATCCATTGCCCTTGACTGATACAGATCAAATATTTTGTGGTAAATGTTTAAGTACATATCATTTTGTAAATATTATGGTTCATTTGTACTGTATTTACCATAAATATTCAGACAGTAACATTATCATATTGTCCTAAAATATAATGAGATGAATTTTACCACTTGCTGGATGAGTGGCAAATAATGTACACCCTGTTCAGATGATATTCTGTGGTTTGATCTGGGTCTACACTGTTCGCTCAGACTGGGCTTTCTGAATACTTAGGGTTTATACGGGATTTACCAGTATTATCTGAATTTTGGCAAGGTTTTTGTATTTTATTCTTGCTGATTATACTTTAAAACATGCAAAAATGTGGCTTCTGGCATATGCAAACTGAGCAGTCTGATCAGGGGCTTAACTGTCCACTAACAGAACCGGGGGATACTACAGAATGTATGAGAGCAAAGGCCTGGATGATACAGATATCCCTCTTTATACCCACACTCGATACAACAACAAAATTTGTTATAATGACAATTTGACTACCACGAAACCTTTGCTTAAGAAGTAACAGTTAGTCACAAATTATGCAAAAATATTGTTTTTAATACTTTAACGAATCATATGATTTGGATATTTGTTAGAATTGCCTCAGTGAGGTGATTCTAACCATATCAAAAACATATGTTCTATGAGGAAATAAGAACAAAACAAGACCTTTCTTACAATCTGCTCATTAAGTATTCTGTACACAGGGTTCGAACAGGCTTGAAAAGTACTTGAAAATGAAGGGCAGTCTTGAAAAGTCCTTGAAAACAAAATTTGTCTTGAAAAGCCCTTGAAAACTGACCATAGACCTTGAAAAGTACTTGAATTTCACATGTTCTTGTGTTCTAGACAATTTTAAATCACTGTGAGAATCAAAAGTAAAGTTCCTAAAAAAAATTGGCAAGTTTCGAGTAAAGACAGATGAGCAGGAGTTCCATAACTAAAGAGTTTGAATGTGCTGGGCGCGAAAACAAAGTTCGAATACACATAGGTTCGAATGATTCGTACTTGATGTTTGAATTGTCTCCCATGCAGACTGGTACTTGGCGATTTTGACAACTTTTATTACTGAAAAAGGTCAATTCAAATAACCAGACTAAACAAAAAACAAAAATGGCATCTGCTGTTCTTTAGTGTGTGTTTTTTGGACCCTGAATTTGTTTCTGCGTAATGAAAAAGTGTGTTTATAGCAGAGAGTGGCAAAAATGATATTCTTGGGTAAAGGAAACGAACAGTAAACATAAGGGGCACTGTCAACCTTGTAATGTCTTTGGGAACAAATGCTGTCTTTGGAATGAGGGCTCACTGTTCTTTGAATCTGTGCATGTTTGAAGTTTGTTTTTGCTTGACACAGCCCAAATGTTAACAACAGCTGAGTGACAGATTAATTTAATGGGGAAAATTAGGGATTGATATTTCATTAGAATCATCTCTGTATATGTCAGGTGGCAGCTCAATTTTAGTGCTCGACATTTCATGCAAACTGTCTCCAAAGGAGATGAGTAGCATTCAGGCTCTATTTTCTAGAAAATCATTTTAACCTTTACCACCCACTGAGCTAATACGGCATACGATAGATTGATGATATTTTTCTTACTTTTCTCAGCTTTGAAATTTCATGCAAATTTGTCTTAGAAAACAATTTGCATGTAATGTCAATATCTATTTTCTGGGAAAAATAAAAAAAAATATTTCAGAATTTTGCCAAACATTCTTAGTGATAAGATGTAGTCTGCTTACACATGTACTTGTGTTCAGGGCATTAAGGGTTTAACCTTTATCACTGTCTGGGCTAATTCTGTAGACAACAAATTGGTGATATTTGTCTTTTTTACCCCAGGAAACAGGATGTAACATTACATGCAAATTGTCTCCATTGGAGACAATTTGCATGAAATGTCAAATCCTGTTTTCTTGGAAAAATAAGAAAATATTTCAATATGTCATCTGCTGAAATATTTACCCAGAGTGCTAAGCATTAATGATTGGAGATTCTTTAGTTTTTGCCACATCTCAGTCTTATGATGTTAACATGTATCTTTTTCAGTTGTCCAAAAAATGTATTTTTCCAAATATTGTCTTTCACTGTCTCAGTTGTTATTCTTACATTATTAATATATACTTATTTTCTAGTTGTCCAAAATAGTCTACTTTTTTCTATATATTGCAGTTTTCCAGTTTTAAATTCAGTTACATGATAGTGTATTATCTCCCTTACGGTAACCAATATAAATAATGGACACTAAGTTTGCGAAGGAAGGCAGTTTTATTTTTGATTGCTGCCACATTGGGTGCTAATTAAGGGAGATAATCCATGGTCTCCCACTATATGCCCTTTTTAGGTGTTACACATTTTTCATAATATGAACCGCACCATACATTATAGGAAATAGGTACACTTCAAGGGAAGTAACTCTGTCTAAACTGGTTTTGTCCTCTTCCAAAACTTTAATGACTTCCTGTTTGCTTTCTTCCACAATTAGTCCCTTCTGAAAAGGGTGTACTTTAGAAGAAATTTGCTCCAAAGAATAGATCTCAATATAACCCCCCCCCCCCCCCCCCCCCCCCCCCCCACCCCCCCACTTCCTGCAAACTGTGTTTGTGGAGAGTAAGGTATACTGTTTTCACGTTGTCAGTCTGTTATGTTTTGGTTTCTGAGTGGGGGGTATCAAATAAGCACTGCTAATTGACATTTCTTATTTCAGAAGTGAGGCAAAAGGCCATTGTGATTTTGCTTCACCTGACATGTGCAAGCACACTGTCCTGTGCAAGCACACTGTCTGCGGTCATTCATGTGCATGTTTTATTCTGAATATTAGCATGTCTATTTCTAAAACAGTTTCACTACTTATTATTCATAGATGTTTTTTAAAATCGGGTATTGTAATTTTACTGATGTAAATTTTATGTAGAACAAATTATGTACTTTATATCTGATATCAGTTTTAACTGCCAAATGTATTTATTACTATATAATCCTAAGTATTTGGACAGATACGCCTAAGCAAACCCTGCAGATGGACTGTAAATGTCCTGAAATTTCAAACACTTTATTCCATACTTTTTTGGCCTAAATTTAGATTTTTTTTTATATTTGTTTTACAAAATACATTGTAGAATGGCAAACTGTGTAGACCCTTTTCAGACTGCTCCTTTAGGGGCAGTCTGGTCTGAGTATGCACTGTTTTCATATGCCATCTTGTCAGAGAAGTTGGTTAAATGACATTGTGCAAATTTTAGGAAGCGAAGGAGTCCAGATATTTAGGTAATTATGGTATCTTTAAGTCGACACAAGCATAAAAAGTACCATATAACAAGACCCAGGCAGACATCCATGTCTCTAGATAGGAGGCAATTTTTCTTATTAATTCCAGTGAGTACCCACAACGTACATGTTCTTGGAAAAATATGAAAAAATATCAGAATACCCTCTTATTTAGTTAGGATCTAATCGTACTATTTGCTACTTCAACTCTACAAGGTTCAGAACTAGCATAGTTTACTTTATGCACTAAGTAACCAGGGCCCAGTTGTTCAAAGTGTCGTTAGCTTAATGAGCTTGTTAAGGGTCATTTCATTAACTGTTTTAGTGGATTCAATATACAATATTCTGATATTTTTTGCTGAAAAAATGTGAGTAGCTTTCGCACTGCAAAAGCTACTCACATTTTTTCAGCAAAAAATTTCAGCATATTTGTGTATCACTCGATTTAAATTTTAACGAATCGTTAACTAACAATGTCGTTAGCTTTGAACAACTGGGCCCAGATATTTTTCTTCTCCACAAGTGGGTATGCATTAGAGTTGCCACATATCAGCATACTAATGAGTATCTACAACACAGTGTTTTGTTTTTGTTTTTTTATGAACAAATAATTTTTGGCAGAGAAGAAAACCTGCATTACTTTTTGATTGAAAAATGCATCAAAAAGTGTACACCCAGATCATATAGATGAGCAGGTTGTTTGATGGGTCTGTGTATTTTGTCTGTGATTAGGGCTCTGAGGTTACAAACCGTTTTTCATGCTCAATTCAGCTGAGCATGAAATTTGTTTTGCTTATAAATCTTAAAATAATCTTTTCTTATTTGTAGCATGCCTCTGGTGGGGCATCAGTGACATACGCTTTTCATGGAATTCATGGATGAAATTTTGGTAAATGTGGCAACCACAAGGTCCCATAGACTTAACAATGGGAAAATGCTTGTCATCATCATATCTCCTTCAGTTTTGATCAGATGTTCCTGAATCTTGCAGATAAGACGGACATGGATGAAATCTCAAACGAGTTTAAAAACTGGCCAGATTAGATCATTAATATTAGAGTTACATCCCCTTGATTGCTGAAAAAGCCTCTGTTTGATGTTGTCGTCAGATTAATTCAGTTTAGATTGGATCATCTTGAAACTTGCAGATAAGGTGGACATGGATGAAATCTCAGACGAGTTCCACAACTGTTAGACTAATGAACTGATTTGGGCAGTTGTGGAACTCGTCTGAGATTTCATCCATGTCCACCTTATCTGCAAGTTTCAGGATGATCCCCTTGATTGCTGAAAAAAGCCTCTGTTTGACTTAAGAGTTATGTCCCTTGAAACTCATTCAGTTGTGATCTGATTTTCCTGAAACTTGGAGATTAGGTGGACATGTATGAAATTTCAGATCAGCTTGAAACCTAGCCAGATTGGATCCTTCATCATAGAATTACGTTGCCCTTGATTGCTGAAAAAGTCTCTGACTTTTTCATCAGTATAACTCATTCAGTTTTCATCAGATCTTCCTGAAACTTGCAGATAAGGTGGACATAGATGAAATTTTGGATGAGTTTGAAAACTGGCTGAATTTGATTGCTGAAAAGCCTCTGTTTGACTTTGTCATCAGAATAACTCATTAAGTTTTGATTGAGTCATCCTGAAACTTGCAGATGAAGTGGACATGGATAAAATCTTGGATTATTTTGAATAATAATAGCCAGATCAGATCATTAGTCTTAGCGTTACATCCCTTTCATTGCTGAAAAAGCCTCTGTTTGACTTTCTCATCAGCATAACTTGTTTAGTTTTGATCAGATCTGCCTGAAGCTTACAGATCTTTATCCCCATAGACTTAACAATGGGAAAATGCTTGTCATCATCATATCTCCTTCAGTTTTGATCAGATGTTCCTGAAACTTGCAGATGAGGTGGACATGGATAAAATCTCAGATAAGGTGGATATGGATGAAGTCTTGAATAAATTAAAAAAAATTGGAAACCTTGACAATCTGATAGAGTTATGTCCCTTGATTGCTAAAGACACATATAATTAATCTTGCTGCATAGCGCCATCAGTTTCAGTTGGATCTTCCTTAAACTTGCAGATGTGGAGGACATGGATATTTTGGAGTTATGTCCTCCAGATTAATGAATGTTGTAGACATTGAGTGACTTTGACCTACTTTTCAGCACAGGTGATCAATAAGGATCACCATGGTCCTCTTGTTAAAACTTCTTGCATGCTCAACTCAGCTGAGTTGAACATGAAAAGTTTTATTTTTGGTATTTTTATTTTATGACCAAGTGAAATTTCATGCTCAGTTGAGTTGAGCAGTTTATAACCTCATATCATAGCTGTATATAAGGAGGGTATCTAATAAACATTACAAAAACATGCCTATTCAAATATATAGAAAATTTCGCCTCCAAAAACTGAAAATTTTCAGATAAAAAACTCTGATATTTTTTCACATTTCTGCTCAAAATATAGATTGTGGGTACTTGTTAGAACTGCCTTGGCAAGGCGGTTCTAATGAGTACCCACAATCTATGTTTTTGAGCAAAAATAAGAAAAAAAATGTTTACCCCTGTAAAACCCAGTTTTACTATATAAAAGTGGGGTCTAAGGGGTCAAAATTATATAGGCATGTTTTCGTGATGATATTTTTCTTACTTCTCAGCAAATTGCTTCCCATGTACTCACAGCATATGTTCTTTTTGTGGAGAAATAAGACAAATACAACATAATTTGGTCAAAAAAGTTTCTATATTGAGTTATTTCTGATATCGCTTACTACAGCACATTTGTCAAGTCTGTATTTGCTATTGAATATTATATTTTAGCATAATCATTATACCACATACATTATAGATTATATACTTAGATCTTAATTTTATATTTTTGTTCTTGGAGTAAATGATTACATCCTTTAAAGATTTTAGTGTCAACAAGTTATACAATATGCAAATTTATGCTCAATTTCTACTTAAATTGTTTTATTTTAGCACAATGCTAAATTTTAAATATACTATCTTAACCCATTTTAGTCTGGAGACCCACAAAATGGTAATTGGCAAACAGTGCAGACCCAGATCAGACACCACAGCATCTGATCAGGTTCTCCACTGTTCGCAAATAAACTAGCCATTTTTCACTAGGATTAGTAAGTCGCCTAGTCAGACATACCTAAAATTGAAATTCAACTATTCCAAAATAAAGTGTTTTGGATTTCATCAGTCTAAAATGGGTTAACCCTAGTCCTGCTGAATCCGGATATGCCCTATCTTTGCAAACAGTGTAGATCCAGATCAGTTGGCTTCTTTAGAATCCAACTGATCTGGATCTACACTGTATGTCATTAAGTACATGTATGTGAATTTGTATTAACAAACTGGATCAAGCAATCTGATTGGCTAAAAATTACAAGTGGGTGTGGTATCTTAATTTATTCAGCATGACAAGGGTTAAGTTGTTTTATTTTAGCACAGGTTTCATCATACAATGAAGTGTCCTGTATATTCCACAATTGTTTCAAATGAGCTGATAATTTTGAATGCAGTGATGTGTTGATGCATAATGTATGAAAAGTGTTTATATGTCATATGCAGGCAGCTTGGTCCAAACTGGTCTGCACATTCAAACAGCAAACTGGGCTTCTTTGCCTTTTAAAAGAGTCATTGGATAAAGTACATTAACCCTTCACCCATTTATAGGCATAGTGCTCATTACTCATGTGTGTTACATGCATAACAAAAATATAAACATTATTATTTACAATAAAGAAACATCAAATAATGGAAAAAATGTTTGCTTCTCTACTATAGGGGCTGTTCTTAAAGGAAATACTTATTGCTTCCAAAACAGGGTCTACTCTTTGGGAGCAAATTCTTTCCTTGCAGAGTAGCTCCTATTTTAGAAGTGACACTAGGGAGAATTTTTCAAGATTTTTTCCTGAGCGTGTGTAAAAATAATGATGTTCTGGTTACACCACTCTTTCATTACCGTATTTACCCTAAGTATTCGGACACCTCAACTCCTTACCATATATGTTCTAAAATTTGAACCAGTACAATTCACTACCCCGATGTTGTGTCTAAACATTGCTGGATGAGTGGCAAACAGTGTAGACCCAGATGAGACGCCGCATTCTGTGGCGTCTCATCTGGGTCTATACTGTTTGCTCAGGCCTGTCTGTCCGAATACATATGGTAAATACGGTACATCCAGTGGTCTCTTCTACCACAACTCTTTGGACTGGTCTATTTCCAGTAGCAGGATTTCTAGTTATTTTTATTATTACTAAGTTTTATAGAAATTCCTGTGATTAATGCAAACAGTGCAGACCCTGATCAGATGTGATCTAGGTCTGCACTTTTTGCCAATTACCATTTTGGGTTTATCCTGACTAAAATTGGTTAAAATAACAAGCAAAATTGTAATAGACAACATTTAAAAAAAAAAAAAAAAAAAGTCAGGAAAATGAGACATGGCATTTCATGTGAATGATTCACATAAAATACCAAGTCTTATTTTCCCTGAGAAGTAAAAAATAAAAAAATAAAAAATTAGAATGTCTGCTACAATTTTAGCACTTTAAGGGACAACAGTGAATGCTGTCAGCAGTTTGATGTGCTTTTTAACGAATGATAATCAGTAAAACCTGTGTAAGAGAGCCACCTTCGAGACTCGAGACTGACTTTAAATAGTGGTTGATGTGGAAAAAGTTGTCTGTCTTATAAAGGTACATGTCATGTAATTTTGCTAGCAAAATTACATGACATGTACCTTTATAAGACAACCACCTTTCCACATCAACCACTAAGGTCAATTTCAAAGGTGGCTGTCTTACACAGGTTTTACTGTATGGCATATGGTTCCTTTTCACACATTAGACATCTTTAATTTTATTTTTACAGCATAACATATCTTATGGGGTACTTATTATTAAGGGACTTTCAGGAAAAGATTCTAGGTTGGGGTAGAACTAAGTCGTGTTTGTTTTCTTTCTTGCACCATCTTAGCTGTTTGCATACTCGATGAAGTCCTAAAAAGGGCAGGGATGCAGAATGTACTTATGTTTCTGAAATTGGCACAGTGAAGATTGACAGGCATTTTACCAGAATGCCTGATGGCTGGCCTTGGATGGCATCCAGCTGGTGATCAGGAGGTTGTGGATTCAACCCCTGATGGGTTGGCAACATTCTTTTGTGGAGATTGATCATGAAATATTTTCTCTGGTCATTCTCTCCCTTCTACTTATTCAAGAATGGCAGTTGTCAGTTTCTTGTGAAAGAATGTGCACATTACTGGTTAGCCACTTAGAGGACTAAGCCTGCCCAGTAAAAGTGTGCTTAGGTAAATTGACCACACTTGACATGATCCCATTGAGTTGACTGGGCCGTAAAATCTCAACACAAGAATGCCTGATGAATATTTGCCAAAGAAATCCTCTATGGAGAACTACAAGTGCAAAAGTGCTCCCATTGTGGTCAGAAGAAGTGATACAAGAACACTCTCAAAGCCTCCCTTAAGGACTACAACATACCAACAAAGTCATAGGAACAGATTGCACAGGATCAAACAAAGTGGCGAGGCCTCATAAGAAGGGGTGCTGAAGAATAGGACTATTTTGGGATTTTGGGTACTTAAGGTATTGCAAATCCACTCATATTTTCTGGAGAACAAGAAAAATATAATTACTTCTGGTTAAAAATGAGCATTATAGTCTTACTATAATGATAATACAAAGTACCAAGACTAATTTTCTACCCCTCCCTAGCAATTTTTTTCTGGAACAGCCTCAGTTCAGAAGATGTCTTATTATCATGTTCAAAGTTATAATAAATTATTTAGTCATTTATGTTGTCTTCTGCTGTCTAATACCCATTATTTTTAGCTTAGGATGAGCTACAATAAAACTCCGCTATTCTCTTTTAGAACTGTGTAAGAGTTATTAGTGGGGTGGTCTTAATACTGAATATAGAATACAGTAAGTGTCCTAAAATTTTGAACACTTTATTCCATAATTTTTTTTTTTTTTTTTGCATAAAGTTTGCTTTTTATGCAGTTGTTTCTTAAAATGCTTAGTGGAATGGCGGTCAGTGTAGACCCTGATCAGACTGCTCCTGAAGAAATACTGATCTGGGTATACACTGGTTGCATATGCTATTGTTAGCTCACCTGAGTACAAAGTGCTAAAGCTGAGCTATTGTGATGACCTTGTCCTTCATATGTGTCTTGCATCTTGCGTCATCAGCATTTATGTTGGTCACCCTCTAGAAGGTACATTTATGCTTCAGTCTTCATGAAACATTACCAGAATTTTTTACATGATGACACATCAGTCAAGTTCCAATATGGGTCCTGTCAGATCAAAAACTAGGTCACTAGGTCAAATTTCTTTAAAACCTTTTTCACCCTGTAGAGGCCACAGTTTTGCTTCAATCTTCATAAAACTTTACCAGAATGTTTGTTTGGATGATATCTAGATAGGTTTGAATATGGGTCATATCGGTAAAAAACTAGGTCACTATGTCAAATTTCTCTAAAACCTTGTTCACCCTCTAGCGGCCACAATTTTGCTTCAATCTTCATGAAACTATACCAGAGTGTTTGTCTGGATGATAGCTTAGTCAAATTCGAATATGGGTCATGTCGGATCAAAAACTAGGTCACTAGATCAGATTTGTTGAAAATCTTGTTCACCCTATAGCGGCCACAGTTTTGCTTCAATCTTCATGAAACTATACCAGACAGTTTGTCTTGATGATAACTTAGTCAAGTTCGAGTATGGGTCATATCGGATCAAAAACTAAGTCAGATTTGTTGAAAATCTTGTTCACCCTCTAAAGGCCACAGTTTTGCTTCAATCTTTATAAATTTTTACAAGAATGTTTCTCTTGGTGATACCTTGTTCAAGTTTGAACATGGGTCATGATGGGTAAAAACCTAGGTCACTAGGTCAAATATTTCTTTGAAAACCATGTTCACCCTCTAGAGGCCACACTTTTGTTTAGTCTTCATGGAACTTTACCAGAAACTTTGTTTTGATGATATCTTGGTCAAGTTTGAATATGGGTAATGTTGGGTTAAAAAGTAGGTCACTAGGTCAGATTTGTTTAAAACATTGTTCACCCTCTAGAGGCCTAAGTTTGGCTTCAATCATGATAAATTTTTACCAGAATGTTTGTCTTGATATCTAGGTCAGGTTTGAATTTGGGTCATGTTGGGTCAAAAATTAGGACACTAGGTTGAATTTCTTTAAAACCTTGTTCACCTTCTCCAGGCCACAGTTTTTCTTCACTCTTCATGGAACTTTACCAGAATGTTTGATTTGATTATATCTCGGTTATGTTCAAATATGGGTCATGTCAGACCAAAAACTAGGTTACTGTGTCATTTCTTTAAAAACCTTATTCACCCTCTATAGGCCACAGTTTTGTTTTAATCTTCAAAGAACTTAACCAAAATGAATGATTTAATGATATCTTGGTCAAGTTGGAATGTGAGTCATGTTGGGTCAAAAACTAGGTCACTAGGTCACTTTTCTATAAACCCTTGTTCACCATCTAGAGGGCACAGTTTTGCTTCAGTCCTCATGAAACTTTACCAGAATTTTTTTTTAATGATATCTTGGTCAAGTTTGAATATGGATCATGCTGGGTCAAAAACTAGGACGGTTTAAATACTAGGTCACTTGGTCAGATTTCTTTAAAACCTTTTCACCCTCTGAGACCAGTTTTTCTTCAATCTTCATGAAACTTTTACCAGAATGTTTTCCCTTATGATATCTTATTTAAATAATCATCATGAATCTTGCTCAAAATATTTGCCTTGATGATTTCTAGGTCCGGTTTGAAACTGGATCACTTAGGGTCAAAAACTAGGTCACCAGGCCAAATCAAAGAAAAAACTTAACATTCTAGAGGCCTCATTTTTTAAGTAATTATGATGAATCTTGCTCAAAATGTTTGTCTTGATGATTTCTAGGTCGACTTCAAAACTGTGTCATTTTGGGTCAAAAACAAGTTCACAGGGTTAAATCAAAGGAAAACATTGTTAACACTCTGAGGTCACATTTTTGAAGTGACCACCATGAAACTTGCTCAAAATGTTTGTCTTGATGATTTCTAGGTCAGGTTCAAATTAGATCAATTGGGGTGAAAAAGTAGGTCACCAGGCCAAATCAAAGGAAACCCTTGTTAACCCTAGAGGTCACATTTTTAAAATAATCATCATGAATCTTGCTCAAAATGTTTGTCTTGATGATTTCTAGGTAAAGTTTGAAAGTGGGTCACCTGGGGTCAAAAGCTAGGTCACTGGGCCAAATCAAAGGAAAACCTTGTTGACAGTCTAGAGGTTACATTTTTGGAGTGACCATCATGAATCTTACCCAAAATGTTTGTCTTGATGATTTTTAGGGTCAAGTTCAAAACTCGGTCACTTGGAGTCAAAAAGGTCACGAGGCCAAATTAAAGGAAAACCTTGTTAACACTCTAAGAGTTCACATTTTTGAAGTGATTATCATGAATCTTGCTCCAAATGTTTGTCTTGATGATTTCTAGGTCAAGCTTTGAACTGGGTCACTGATGACCTGTATTTCTTTGTCCAATGACTTTCTTAAGTTTTTCCATTTAAGTCAGTTTCTCAGTAACTATTGGTCCTACAACAGTGACATTTAGCACATGTATACATTTTAGCATGGCCCCTTGAGTATAGTCATCCATATTTGACCTTGACCTATATTTCATTGTCTATTAGGCATGCTACATTGTCTTACTTGTTAATATAATCATCATGAGTCTCGGTCAGAATGTTTCCCTTGATCATTTCTAGGTCAGGTTCTGTAAGTGCTATGACATTCAGGTGAGTGATACAGGGCCATTAAGGCCCTCTTGCATTTTCAGAAACTCTGGTGTATGAAATTTTAGGACTACTGTAATAGACAACATTTGGGACTGATAAAAGCTGGTCTTGATATGGAATGTCTTAATTTCAAGTGCTTGTAATAGCTGAATTTTACTTATTTTGATTACTTTCAGTGGGAATTCAAAGGCCTTCTAGTGTAGGTTTTTAAAGACAAAATTCTTTTGTGTCAGTTTGATGGAAGTATAATCTAGTAATGGTGCTTCCTACCAATTTTGGACTGTTGCAGGAGCATCAGGAAAATGAAAATGTCACTATTGTACTAATAAAGTGGAATTTATCACCTTTAAGATCAAATGCGACAAATTCATCTGACCAGTTGTGAATTTGTGCCAGTATTCATATGGGAGCATTTTTTTTTTTTTTTTTTTTTTTTTTTTTTTTTTGTGCATCAAAACAATTTGAGAAATATCTAGTCATATCTTGTGTACAACAGTTTTCAAGATGGAGTTGTTATGGCATTGGTCTTTTTTGAGACTTCTAAGACTGAATAGACTCCCCCACCCCTCAAACACACCTCTAACCACAACCCCCCCCCCCCACCCACACACACACACACACACACACACACACACACACAAACAACACACTTTATATTGAAAAGTCCAATTTCAATTTTACATGTTTCAAGCTATCTGATTCAGATATTCCTAGAGAAAAATGGGTAAAGTATTTTGCAATAGGTGCAGACCCTCTTGACTTGGGTCTGCACTGTTTGTCAATTACCATTTTGTGGGTCTCTAGACAAAATGGGTTGAAGGTACATAGAAACTTTTTCGCTGTTTTTATTCCATACCAATGTCTCGGCATACTGTCCAGTCAATCTTATAGGTTCAAGAAAATAAAATCATTCTTTTGTTTTTATCCCCCCCCCCCCCCCCCCCCCACCCCCATTTTCAGTGGGGGCATATAGTATCAGTGCTGTCCATACGTACGTCTGTCTTGTCCGTCCTGTACATAACAAAAATGGTTTCCGTTCAATATCTTGTGAAAAGATTAGTGTATTGGATTCAAGTTTGGTACCCAGGTATATAATCATAAAATGTTGGTCAAGTTTGAACCGGCACAGTGGCTGTTGGTAGAGTGTCCGCTTTGTGACCGGTAGGTTATGGGTTCGATCTCTAGCCGAGTCATACCAAAAACTACCAGCTGCTCTTTTGCTTGGTGCTCGGCATTAAGAAAGTAGAGCTAGGAATCAGAGCTGGTCAGCTCAAGTGTCAGTTTACTGAGTGGGATATCATGTCAAGTGTCTGGGGCATGATATTTCAGTGAGGCAGCACTCTAAAAGTGAGCATTGAGTTCCTGCCACATCCAGACACCATCACGATATTACTGAAAGATTGTTGAAAGCCACGTAAAGCCCAAATAAAACAAAAACAAATGGTCAAGGTCAATTTATGGTAAAATCCACCAATTATTATGGGAGTTATGGCCTTTTTTCAATTTTGAAAAATGGTTTCTGTTCGCTATCTTTTGAAAAGATTAGTGTATTGGATTCATATTTTATACAAGGGTATATAATTATAAAATATAGGTCAAGTTTGATTTAGGGTAAAACGCACCAACTATTTTGGGAGTTACAGCCCTTTTTCACCTTTGAAAAGTAGTTTCCATTTGATATCTTGAAAACATTAGTGTATTGGATTCATATTTCATACACAGGTGTATAATTATAAAATAGAGGTCAAGTTCGATTTAGGGTAAAATCCATCCCTTATTATGGAAGTTATGGCTCTTTTTCATCTTCAAAAAATGTTTTCTTTTAGATATTTGTTGAAAAGATTAGTATATTGGATTCATATTTTATACACAGGTATATAATCATAAAATATAGGTTAAATTCAATTTATGGTAAAATCCGCCAAATATTATGAGAGTTATGGCCCTTTTTAAACTTCATTTTTTGCAAAATGCCTGGGTGTGGGTGAGGATGGCCCCTGGGCAGGGGCATCTGTGTCATATTGACACATTTCAAGTTTCTATACAGGAAGACAAATTCCAGTATCTTTATGACCCTATTCATTAGGCTCTGCTACCAACATAGCCTGTCAAAGGCATTGCTTACCTTTGTCAAAAATACGATTAATTATTGGGGGGGTGGATGGGTGAGGGAAAATTGCTGTGTATCTTGCGTCACCGGGTGTCCAACTGATAGTGGCTTACAGGCCTGCTATCTTTGCAGCAGGTAAGGGCAAAGGAGGAATGTTTTTATTTCTGTTTCTTCACTTTCATTCATTTTCCTCTTTTTCCCAGTCCTTCTCTTTCATCTCTCCTCTTCTGTCTCTTTTCTTTTCTCTGGCAGATGACAAAATGACCCACAAGGGTTGACATGTCGTTAAACTGCAACACAATTAGGGGTACAGTGAAGAGGGGTATAGTGAAGAGTTTGAAGAGAAGGTCTGTGTTCATCAAGGCTCGGTACTCAGCCCGCTGCTCTTCATCATTGTGCTTGAAGCCTTGTCACGCGAGTTCTGGTCTGGGGTCCCCTCTATGCCGATGACCTTGTTATCATCGCTGAATCTCTCGAGGAGTGTGTCCGGGGGCTCTTGACTTGGAAAGAAGCAATGGAGGAGAAAGGCAGGAAAGATGAAAATCATGAGCTGTGGTATGGGCCTGGACCTTCTGCAGAGTTCAGGCAAGTTTCCATGCGCCATCTGTCGCACTGGAGTGGGCAGCAACAGTATCTTCTCTAATGGCTGCAAGTACTAGGTGCACAAGAAATGCAGTGGGCTCAAGCGCTTGACAAAGGACCCTGATTACAGATGTACATGGTGCCAGGGAACTGCAGCCCCTTGAAGGGCAGACCACAGAGGGAAGTCCAAGTCGGACCTGGCAAGCTGGAGGTAGTAGCTTCCTTTTTCTACCTAGGAGACATGCTCTCAGCAGCCAGTGGCTGTGAAATTTCTACCACAGCAAGTGTGAGAATGGCCTGGAAAAAATTCAAGGAGCTGCTACCACTTCTCTCTTCCCACCACCTCTCTTTCAAGACAGCTGCATGCCAGTGAGACTTGTGCAGCGGAATGACAAGGCAATCATCAGTCAGGTCTGCAATGTCACATCACATTGTCACCATCAGGTCCAGTGAGCTACTTGTGCGGCTTGGCATTGAGGATCTGGACCTCATTCTGAAGGAGAGAAGGCTCTGCAAGTATGGACGTGAACGTTCCAATGGTGCAGTCAAGACAGCCTGTGACATACAGGCTGATGGAAAGGGTGGACCTGGGAGGCCCAAGATGACATGGAAGCAGCTGACAGAGAGGGATTGCAGTGAGTGGAAGCTCTCAGCTATCGACCCTCATGATAGACATACCTGGAGATCTGGTGTGAGATCTGCCATGTGTGCAGCAAGTCAGCTACCTAGAAGGGGGCCCACTGATGTGGATGTTGCCCCTGTACCTGCACATTGATCTAAAATCCAATGATGATGATGATGATGATGATGAATCATGTTTAATCAGTCTCATGGTTAGTAAAATCAAACAGATTCCCGGAATAACACGTTAAGTTGTCGATTGTTTATCATTTATTCAAAAAAGAATGGAAAAAAAACAGTCATGTTTTTTACACTTAACATTGTGTTACAGTATCAGGTACTCAGTATAGAGTCACTGATGAAATCAATGATGCTGATCAATAAAACACAGGTACCATACCACTAATCAAACTTCAAGATTGTTAAGATGATTGAGATGCAAGATTTGGGTGTCACAGCATATTTGACTTGAAGTTAATTTGAACAAGAGGTCATGCTAAGATGTATGCATGTGTCAAGTATCACTATTGTAGGAATAGTTACTGAAGAACTCACCTGAACACAAAAACTTCACAAAGTCAGTGAACCATGAGATATAGGTCAAGGTCAAATACGGATGACTGCATTCAAGATATGCTAATATGAATGCATGTGCCAAGTAGAACTACTGTAGGACCAATAGTTACTGAAAAACTGACCAAACACAAACTTAAAGTCCATGGACTGTGTAATATAGGTCATGGTCAAATATGGATGACTGCATTCAAGAGGTCATGCTAAAGTGTATGCAAGTGCCAAGTATCACTGCTGTAGGACCAATAAGAAACTGGCCTAAATGGAAAAACTTAAAGTTACTGGACCATGGAAGGTTGGTCCCAATTGACCGAGTTTCAAATTTAATTTAGAAACATTGTCATCAGGACAAACATTATGAGAAAGATTCATGATAATGTGACCTCTAGTGAGTTAACAAGTTTTTCCATAGACTTGGCCTGGTAACCTAATTTTTTACTCCAAGCAATTCAGTTTCCAACTTGATCTCAAAATCATCAAAGCAGGATTTATGATGATTACTTAAAAAATATGACTTTTAGAGTGTTAAAAAGGTTTTCCTTTGATTTTGCCTGGTGACCTAGTTTTTGACCCAAAGTGACCCAGTTTTGAACTTGTTCTAGAAATCATCAACAAATATTTTGAGTAAGATTCATGATGATTACTTCTAAAATGTGACTAGAACGTTAACAAGGTTTTCCTTTGACTTTGATGGGATCATTGAGCCCATCCTGGTTATTTTGAAAATCGAATACTGCTTAAGCCGATGCTAGGGGGCATATGCAGCCTCGCAAACTACAGTGTTATATATGAAGAGACCCGATCAAACTGAGTTTCCGATTTTTGTGATTTTATGTGTTCTTTGTTTCCAAAGGCAATCCTTTTTTACTTTTATTGGCCTGGTGACCTAGTTTTTGATGCCAAGTGCCTCAGTTTCAAACCTGACCTAGAAATCATCAAGACAGTTTGAATAAGATCCATGATGATTACTTCAAAAATGTGACCTCAAGTCTTAATAAGGTTTTCCTTTGATTTGGCCTGGTGACCTAGTTTTGATTCCAAGCAACCCAGTTTCAAACTTAACCTAGAAATCATGAAGACAAATATTTTGAGCCAGATTCATGATAATTTCTTAAAAAATGAGACCTCTAGAATGACAATTTTTTCCTTTTGATTTGGCTGGTGCCCTAGTATTTGACCCCAACGGACCCAGTTTCAAACTTGACTTAGAAATCATCAAGACAAACATTTTGAGCAAGATTCATGATGATTACTTCAAAAATGTACTCTGGGAGTGCTAACAAGGTTTTCCTTTGATTTGGCCTTGTGACCTAGTTTTTGACCCAAATTGACCCAGTTTTGAACTTGACCTAGATTTATAGAAGCAAAGATCCAAAGTTTCATTAAGATTGGGTCAAAATTGTGACCTCTAGAGTGTTGACAAACCAATGTTGATGGACAGGACAAACAAAGGTTGCTCACAACAGCTCATCCTGAGCATTTGCACAGGTAAGCCAAATATAACATGGTTACACATTTGTTAGAAATGTATCCCTCTGCATTTGTACATTTAGGCCCAGTTGTTCAAAGCTTCATTAGCTTAAGGAGCTCATTAAGGGTCCTTTCATTAACTGTTTTAGTGGATTCAATATACAATATTCTGATATTTTTTGCTGAAAAAATGTGAGTAGCTTTTGCACTCACATTTTTTCAGCAAAAAATGTCAGCATATTTGCATATCACTCGATGTAAATTTTAACGAATCGTTAACTAACGACATCGTTAGCTTTGAACAACTGGGCCTTGGTTGTTAACCCTTAAAACATACCCTCATTTTAGCTCAAATTTCACCTACGCACAATTAACTGGAAAAAAAAAATACTTAGGCATAAGGTAAGAGTAATATTTCTCCGATGCTTGTGCAAAAACAGAAATTTTTGTGTGGGAGCATTTTCTGTGTTGAAAAATGAGGAAACAAGTATCAGTGCAAGGAGAAAACTAGAATTTGTGTGGTGTTTAATACAGGATGTCTGTTCTTCGATTTATGGTTTCAAGCTTTTAAAACCAGTTGTTTAATATCAGCAAAAACCATGTTCCAGAACAACACAAGATCACTAGAAATAAGAACGTTTTCTTTTATTGTTTTTGGATAAAATATAGTCCCAAATGGCAGATTCAGACTTAATACCATCCTCTTGTTTGTCAGCTGTCAACTGTCTGTGTGTGCTTCCATGTACTTTTAAATGTCTTCTCCAAAACCAGTCAGAAGTGATTCAAAAGAATGGCTAGAAATGTTGTTTGGTTTGCAAGAACTGAGTTTTGTTTTTATAGCGGTTGCATGGCAACCAAAAGATTTTTAATAACATTCCATAAAGAGAAAGCGATTTGAACTTAACTTGGCTCAAATGTAACTTTAATGACCTCGTAAAAAGTTTGTTTTCTGCTCACCTAAACAAAGTAGAAGGAAATGGTCATCCCGCCTGTCTGCTTTCCTGTGAAGTTTTTCAAATGCTTGCACTGCAGCAGTCACTTGTAAAAAAAAATTCTTGTCTAGAATATGGGTGCCTGGGAGGGTCTTCTTTGATTCCATTGATACTGACACCAGGGTTTATGCTCTGGGATGAGGCTAGAGGACAAAATCATAGACATCTTTGTAAAGTGGCCTAATGCATTTTTGTTATGCAAACATCCAAACACAGTAAATTATAGATCAGACAGATGTGTGAATTTTGACTTCAGTCCTGAGTTGACGGTCATGGTATAACAATTTGCCATATATCTAGAGGCTGATGGATAAATGCCGTACTTGTGATACTGGTTCTATGTGACACCAAAATTGAACATGTATCTTATGTAAGTCAATGTGACCTATGTACAACGGTCCAGTGATTGTGTCTTATTGACTATTTCATGGATAAATGTCTTACGTGGGATTTGGTTCCGTGTGACTGACATCAAGACAGATGTACATCAATGTGACCTGTGTTATTGTCTAATGATTTTGTCTTATATTTGATGGATACTGTCCTACTTGGGATATTGGCTCCACATGATGCCAAGACTGAAATATTACAACCTATACTTCATGGTCCAGTGACTTTGTTCTTATCATGGAAGACTGATGATGAGAAAAACTATCAAAATATTCCACTTGGCCCAAGAGTTATGGCCATTTTCATATTTTTGGTTTAATCATTATGACCATTTTCAATTTTTGTCTCGGCTTAGCCTGGCAACAAAATCTGGGATTTGGCATCCATTGGCAAGATCTTGTCAATATCAATCAGTATGCGAAAAATTATCAAAATACTCAAAACAGTTTAAGCGTTATGAGCAAAATTATCAAAATATTCATAACTTCAAGCAGTATTGCCATTTATATACTTCCCTGTTTTTTGAGGGGGGCTCCAGTCGACAGAATTAACTTTACTTTTTTTGCCTCAGCTCAGCCTCGGGGTCAATAAAATTAAACATTTGGCAAGCCCATTGGCTAGATCTTATGGGTATATCGGTACTTGAAAAACTATAAAAATATTCCACAAGGTTCAAGGGTTATGGGCATTTTCATGTTTTCACATTTAATTTTGCCTCAGCTTAACCTCTGTCACAGGCCACTTGAAGTTTGAATAAAATTGGCTCAGGGGTTTCAGAGGAGAAGTCATTCAAAGGTGTGGATGGATGATGGATGGACGACGACAGATGGCAAATGATCGCAATAGCTCATCCTGAGCCTTCGGCTCAGGTGAGCTAAAAAATTGCTAGGCAGGGTTACCTAAAACACACATATTTTTTTTGTTTGGCCCCTGCAGGGCATCATTCAACATGGCGGAATGGTTACTGTGTTCAGCTTTGCACACAGCTCTACATAAGGTGCTGTTTTTTTCCACTTTTTCTTATTTCACCATGAAAATATGTTTTGGGTACGCAGAAGCACCATTGGCAAGGTGTTTCTAATGAATATAACAACATTTACATGGAGAAATAACAAGAGGACAATGATGGTCCTTAACGCTTATCTGTGCTGAAAAGTAGGTAAAGATCACTCCATATCTATAAAATTTATTAATCTGGAGGACATATTTCTTAACATATATATATAACTTTATGAAAATTTGGTATACTTTAATCTCAAAATAATATGCTACGTATCACCTCCTGGTCTAACTGTCCACCAAGTTTCCCATCTTATATGTAAGGCTCAGGAAAATCTTATCAAAACTGAAGGAGTTGTGCCAATGACAAGGTCGAAAACAGGCATTTTCAGCAGTCAAGTGGACCTAACGCTAAAATAAATAATTTGATCTGGACAGATTTCCAATTTATTCAAGACTTCATCCATGTCCACCTTATCTGCAAGTTTCAGGATGATCCAATCAAAACTGAATGAGTTATGCTGATGATAAAGTCAAATATAGGGTTTTTTTTAACAATCAAGGAGACGTAAGTCTACAACAAATGATCAGAACTGGCCAGGTTTCAAACTCATCTGAGATTCCATCCATGTCCACCTTATCTGTAACCTTCAGGAAGATTGTATCAAATGTGAAGAAGTTATGCTGATGACAAAGTCAAACAGAGGCTTTTTTCAGCAATCAGTGGATGTAACCCGTAAGATTAATGATCTGATATGGTCAGGTTTCCAACTCATCCGAGATTTCATTCATGCCCCCCTTATCTGTAAGTTTCAGGAAGATCCATTCAAAACTGAATGTGATATGCTGATGACAAACAGACGTTTTTTGTTTTTTTTTAGCAATTAAGGGGCCGTCACTCTAAAATTAATGATCCGATCTGGTTAGTTTTTTTAACTCCTCTGAGATTCCATCCATGTCCACCTTATCTGCAATTTTTAGGAAGATCTGACCAGAACTGAATAAGTTATGGTGATGACAAAGTCAAACAGAGGTTTTTTAAGCAATTAAGAATGTAACTCTAAAATAAATGGTCCTATCTGGCCAGTTTTCAAACTTGTCTGAGATTTTATCCATGTCCACCATATCTGCAAGTTTCAGGAAGTTCCAATCAAAACTGAACAAGTTATAGTGATGACAAAGTCTAGCAGAGGCTTTTTCAGCAATCAAGGGACTGTAACTCTAAGATTAACAAGAGGCCCATGGGCCACGGTTCGCTCACCTGAGTGACATCGCCACTGCAGACATGCAGATGTTATGCAACATTTTTCCAATCCTATCATCGCAACTAATGAAAATATCACCATTTGAGCAGTTCTTAGTTTTGAAGAAGAATATATGGGCCTGACAGTCAATGGAGCATGATCATTTGAATAAACTATCAATCACATTTCAACAGAAGGATCAATGTGAAATTTGGTGGAAATTGGCTAAGTGGTTTCTGAAAAATCATGATTTCATACGTGTAAACAGCACAGTGGCAGGGAAATAATATAAATATAAACCAGATGATGGCCATCTTAGATTTCCAATCAGAACAATTTTAACTACTGTTGATCTACAAGTCACTTCGATACTTTCAATATAAATGTATATGGCCCATACAAATGGGGAAGCAAATTTGTTTGTTTGTGTTGAGGTTTTACGGCCCAGTCGACCCAGTGGGGTCATGTCGAGCGCGGTCAGTTTACCTTACCACACGTTTACTGGGCAGGCTTAGTCCTCTAAGCGGTTAACCAGTATTGTGCACATTCTTTCGCCAGAAACTGACAACTGCCCTTCTTGAATCAGCGGAAGGGAGAGAATGACCGTAGAAAATATTTCATGATCAATCTCCACGAAAGAATGTTGCCGACCTCGGCGGGGGTTGAACCCGCGACCTCCTGGTCTCCAGTCGGACGGGAAGCAAATTTGACCTTGGAGGTAAAAAGGTCAAATGTCAACATAGAACCATCATTTTAGCAATTTTGGTAGATCTCCTGCCCCCCATAATTTGTGCAAAAATTAGGACCCAGGGCTTATTTGGTAAGGAGAAGAAGATTTTTAAAGGTTTTTACCATATATGGGAATGGCAGCCATTTTGATCAATGGACCATACCCATTTTAGCAATCTTTCATTCTCCTGCCCAAGGAGGCTCCGCATGAAATTTGAGCAGCACTGGCCCGGAGGATTCAGAGGAAAAGCCATTTGAAATTATCAACATTTTTTCCATACAAATGTATGAGGCCTATACAAATGCATACAGGAGCAAAATTGACCTCGCCCTAAAAAGATTAAATGTCAATGTATGACAACTATTTTAGCAACTTTGGTAGACCGCCCATTCCAGATGATATATGCAAAGATTCAGCCCCAAGGCATCCTTGGTTTTGGAGAATAAGATTTTTGAATGTTTTTTCCCATACAAATGCATAAGGAAGCAAACTTGACCTTGCCGTAAAAAGGTCAAATGTCAATGTATGACCATTATTTTAGCAACTTTGGTAGATCCCTGTCCCCAATGATTTATGCAAAGATTCAGCCCCAAAGCATCCTCGGTTCTAGAGAAGAAGATTTTTAAAGGTTTTTACCATATATGGGCATGGCGGCCATCTTGGTTAACGAACCGTGACCATTTTAGCAAATTTTTGTTCCCCCTATCTAAGGAGGCTCCATATAAAATTTGAGCAAAATTGGCCCAGAGGCTCCAGAGGAGAAGTTGTTTGAAATTCTGAACATTTTTCCCATACAAATGCATAAGGAAGCAAAATCGACCTTACCGTAAAACGGTCAAATGTCAATGTACGACCATTATTTTAGCAATTTTGGTAGCCCTCCCATTCCCGATGACATATGCAAAAATTCAGCCATAAGGCATGCTCAGTTTTGGAGAAGATTTTTAAAGGTTTTTCCCATACAAATGCATAGGGAAGCAAACTTGACCTTGCCGTAAAAAGGTCAAACGTCAACGTACGACAATTCGTTTAGCAATTTTGGTAGACCTCCCGTCCCCGATGATTCCTGCAAAGGTTCAGCCCCAAGGCATTCTCGGTTCTGGAGAAGAAGATTTTTAAAGGTTTTTACCATATATGGGCGTGGCGGCCACCTTGGTCAACAGACCGCGACCATTTTAGCAATTTTTCGTTCCCCCACCCTAAGGAGGCTCCATATGAAATTTGAGCAAAATAGGCTCAGCGGCTTCAGAGGAGAAGTTGTTTCAAAATGTTAACAGACGGACGCACGGATTAATGATCGGATCTGGCCAGTTTTCCAACTTGGCCTAGATTTCATCCATGCCCCCCCTTATCTGCAAGTTTCAAGAATATCCAATCAAAACTGAATGACTTAGGCTGATGACAAAAAAAAACAGAGGCTTTTTCAACAATCAAGGGAACTTTTTTTTAATCTAAGATTAATGATACGATATGGCCAGTTTTCGAACTTGTCCGAGCTTTCATCCATGTCCACCTGATCTGCGCTTCAGGAACATATGATCAAAACTGAATGAGTTACGCTAATGACAAAGTCAGAGGCTTTTTTAGCAATCAAGGGGATGTAACTCTAAGACTAATGATCCAATCTGGCCAGTTTTCAATTTGACCAAGATTTTATCCATGTCCACCTTATCCGCAAGTTTCAGGAACATCAGATCAAAACTGAAGGAGTTATGGTGATAAACATTTTCCCACTGTAAGTCTATGGAACTTTGTGGTTGCCATAGCAATCAAGGTTTTCATTGGACTTCCATAAAAAGCTTATGTCATCAATGTCCCACCAGAGGCATGCTACAGATGAGCAATGATTGAGATCAGCCTGCAGACTGGATATCTAATTGGTCAAAGGTGCTGACTAACGACAGACGGACAGATAACGGATAACAGACTACTATCCTATAAACTCCCCTGGAGCCTTCGGCCCAGGTGAGCTAAAAATCTATACCTAGATATCCGCCTTATCCAGAGCTATGATGCAAAAATAAAACCTCAACACAAACAAAATGATCACATATACAGTGAACCCTCGTTACAATGACATCATTTGTTCCCAAAGATATTGCAATTAAAATGAATTTGCTGTTGTAAAGAATTCTAAATGAACAGAATGATATGCAACAAATGCCATGTTTTATTCTTATTTTTTCATAAAACGTTTTGGATATTTGTTAGAATTGCCTCAGTGAGGCAATTCTAACAACACTGAGGCAATTCTAACAAATATCCAAAACATGTTGCTTGAAGTATTAAATAATAATGTTCCTGCATAATTTCTGATTAAGTGTCACCTCTTGAGAGAAGGTTTCTGTGCTAGTCAAATTGTCAGTACGAATTTTTGTCATTGTATCGAGTGTCGGTATAAAGATGGTTGACTGTATCACATCCATACTGTGCTAGCTGATAAAAGTATGCCATAGCTCCAGGTAAGAGGAGGTATCCACATTTGTTTATATGTGCTGAGGTTTTATGGCCCAGTCAACCTATTATGGTCATGTCGAGCGTGGTCAGTTTATCCAACTTTTTCCTGAGCAGGCTTAGTCCTTAAAGCTGTTAACCAGTACTTGTGCACAAACTTTCATCACAAATGGGAGTATCCGCATAATATTTTTCTTACTTCTCCATGAAAATATATGTTGTGAGTATTCATTAGAAGTGCCTGGACAAGGCACTTCTAATGAGTACCCACAACATGTGTTTTCATGGAGAAATAAAAACAACTATCATTATTTTTCAGCTGTCTGTTAATTCTAGTTGTAAGAAAAGTAATAAAAGATTTTTTATAACTATATCTTTATATACATCTGTAAAAATACAAGTACATGTATGTGACTAGTGACATTACAACTCATTGACCCCACACTGTATACTGAATTTGCATCAGCAGACAACATTTTAAACTCTTTTCTTATTTTTTCCCAGAAAATGGGGTTTACGTCTACTTATGAAAGGATTACAAAATGTGACGTCGGTCTTCTGAGAAACAGGAATAAAACATCACTTAATTTTGTCTCAGATACAAAGGGTCCACATGACACAGTACAAATATATAAAGAAATGAGCACCATTGGTGACCAATGAGTCTAACTGCCAACTTTATAACAGATTCTATCCTTTAGAAACATGTCTCATTAAATTGATAAGACTATGAATACAGCTGAACTAGAGACTGTCAGCACTGATTATCTCCCCACTAACGGCAATCATCCCTGTTCTACATAGGAAAAGTATCCAGATAAATGTTTTCTTATTTCTCCATAACATATGTTGTGGCATTGTAAAAAAATGTAACATTCATTAGAAGTGCCTCACCAAGGTACTTCTGA
This sequence comes from Anodontia alba, assembly GCA_964016985.1. Lineage (NCBI taxonomy): Eukaryota > Metazoa > Mollusca > Bivalvia > Lucinida > Lucinidae > Anodontia > Anodontia alba. The sequence continues at coordinate 102,797,837 of OZ024824.1, forward strand.
TGAGTACCACATAGGTCTAGATAAGAGCGAGTATCAGGTAAATAGTTTTCTTATTACTCGACGAAAACATGTTGTGGGTACTCATTAGAAGTGCCTCACTGAGGCACTTCTAATGAGTACCCACAACATATGTTTTCGTTGAGAAAGGTGAGGCATTTCTATTGAGTACCCACAACATATGTTTTCGTCAAGAAATAAGAAAAATAGAGATACTTTTTGGTGGAAAAAAGCGCCTTATCAAGATTTATGGTACCAATAACATACATGTTAATGCGGAAATCAGAAAAATATGAACACTTTTATGGCTGAGGAAAAACACTGCCATATGGAGATCTATTCTTTAGAAAATAATCCAGATGAGAACAACTGTCCTGTTTCACTTTGTTGTAGCGTACTTGATTTCATCAAAAGCTTTCCTAGCTTTTCTGAGTTCTTCACTCATCATGAGAAGTTCTTTGACTCTAGAATACTTCTTGGGGTCTTTACGAATCAAGAAAATAATATCCTCCACTGATATTCTACCTGGTCGTCCAGTCTCCAGTGCTTTCCTTGTCTGAAAGGAGAGTAATGCAATGACATTTGATCTGCCATCAGTAAAAGAGAAACCATTAACCCAATCACAACAATTGTCGTCTGCTTTGTCATCTGCTTGTGATTTTAAAAGTCATTTTTGCAAACAGTGTGGATCCAGATCAGACTGCTCCTTTAGGAGCAGTCTGATCTGGGTCCACACTGTTTGCCTGTATGCAAAATTAGGTTTGAAAAGTTTGCAAGAATATTCAGCAGACGACATAAACAGACGACATTTTTTGATGCAGTTTTTCTTGGTGCTTTAAGGGTTAAGGAGTAGCTGATCGTAATTTTGGGATAATTTTCTTTAGTTCCCTAAAGATACATTAGTTGTGGTAGTCATTAGAAGTTCCTCACTTATGTTTTTGTGGAGAAATACGAAAAAATATTCCAGATACATTGCCAAATACTCTTATACCATGGAGAGGCACTTCTAATGAGTACCCACAAAATATGGAGAAATAAGAAAAAATATTCCAGATACTGTATTTGATCTAAGTACCCACTGTGCACTTAAATTTTTCAAAGTTAGTAAAACAAGATTTAGTAAAATAACCATCTAATAAGGCATGCATTCAAGAAAAAAATAATCTGAATATTTCATGAAAAGATTATTTTAAGTTGCTTATGCGGTATTTTTTCTGATTAATTTTTAAAAGCATATGCTGTTGGTACTCAAGTCAAGGCAATTCAAATGAGTACTCACATCATATGCTTTAAGAAAAAAGATGCTTTAAAAAAGAGTTAGATAAAGCACATGTGCTGTAATCCAAAGACTAAGAAATTGCATGTCTGTGCACTTCTAGGGGTATGAGCGGTAATTAGATTGCATATGGTATATCCGCAAATACTTCCCCACTTAACCCTAGTCCTGCTGAACCCGGATATGTCCTGCCTTTGTAAACAATGTAGAGCCAGATTAGTTCGCTTCTGAAGAAGCCAACTGATCTGGATCTGCATTGTTTGCCATTAAGTATGTGAATTTATATCAACAATCTGGATCAAGTAATCTGATTGGCTGGAAATTTGAAGTACGTGTGGCATCTTAATCTATTCAAGCAGGACAAGGGTTAACAACTCTGATACCAAATTCATAGCTCCAGATAAGATGGGTTTCTAATTTTTTTTATTTCTCCTCCATGAAATCATGTTACGGATACTCACTAGGAGTGGTTCACTGTGTTAATGCTAATGAGTAACCACAATCTATGTTTTTGAGTGGAAATAAGACAAGCAACAATAATTTTTGATTGAAAATAAGTGCCTTATCTAGAGCTTTGCAAATTAAATCCACCTCCAACACCCTCAGTCCAATAGGAGCCTCCTCCTCCATATGAATTTGCTTATCACAAAGCTCCAGATAACATGCTTTTTTGTCTTCTCAACCAAATAATGTTGGTATTTGTTTTTTCATTTCCCCACAAAAATGTGTGTTACTCATTAGAAGTACCTACAACATATGTTTTCATGAAAATAAGAAAAATATTTATCTGACTACCCCTCTTATTGGGAGAGGTGTATTTACAGTGCTATAGATAAGGTTTTGGTATAATGAGTATTTTACTCTCTGCTTTTAACTCTTGTCATGCCGAATAAATTAATATGCCATGCCCTTTCCAAATTTTCAGCCAATCAGATTACTTGATCCAGATTGTTGATATTAATTCACATACTGAATGGCAAACAGAGCAGATCCAGGTCAGTTGGCTTCTTCAGAAGCCAACTGATCTGGATCTACACTGTTTGCAAAGGCAATGTATATCCAGGTTCAGCCGGACACGGCTTAAGTTTAATGCTAAAATGCACATTTGCAATGCTTAACTCTTTAAGCACCGAGAAAAATTGTAAAATTAAAAAAAAAATTCAGAAAAAAAAATGGCATGTCATGTGAATTGTCTGCCTAGCAGCCAGTTAACATGAAACGCCAAGCCTTATTTTCACTGAAAATATCAGGATGACTCCTAACACATTTGTCATTTGTTCTTCAAGAGTTGAACCCTTTCTATCTAATGTGCTGGTACTTCTCACAAAAGAATCAATGTGTGGAAAATTGCTTTATAAAGATGTAAAATTCATTGAAAATGTTTATCCCTTAAATTTTAATTCAGTGCTTCAACCCAAAATTTCCTTGATTATTTTTACCCCTCAACTTCAATTTTAATGCTGATTTTCAAGAAATCTATACTGAAATACCCTGTACTCCCATTTATCTAGAGTTCTGTATTCAACAGAGAAGTTCCCTTATACATGAAAGCAAAATTCCAGCTCAGAAAATTCATCTGGTGATCTGTAAAGCAATCAACAGAATTTATTGATTTTGTTGGTGTATGCATGCACACATATACCATATTCACCCTATGTATTGGGACAGATAGGCACAAGCAAACAGAGTAGTCCCAGATCAGATCACAGCTCCAGATAAGAGGTGGTATCACATAAATAATTGTCTTACTTCTCCATAACAACATATGTTTTCATAGAGAAATGAAAAATTTCAATAAGTTTTCAGTTAACCCATTTATGCCTCTGGCTTCCCATAAAAGGGACATTGGCAAACAGTGAAGACCCAGTTAAGACACCATAGAATGTGGCGTCTGATCTGGGTCTACACTGTTTGCATTTTGTTCATAAATTTCTACAAAATAAAAACTAACCAGACACCCCTTATATAGGAAATGGACCTACCCAAAGATTTGAGGCTGAAGAGTCCATTTGGCATAAATGGGCTAAAAAAACGCTTTATCTGGAGCTATGTAAGAAGCTATAGAATGTGGTATCTGATTGGGTCTATAATGGTTTCCCTAATCTAGCAGGGTTTTAACCCTTGACCTGCTGATCCCAGATATGCCCTCCCTTTGCAAACAGTGTAGATCCAGATCAGTTGGCTTCTTCAGAAGCCAACTGATCTGGATCTGCACTATTTGTCATTAAGAATGTGAATTTGTATCAACAACCTGGATCAAGTTATCTGATTGGCTGAAAAATAGAAGTGAGTGTAGCATCTTAATTTATATGACAAGGATTAAGACACATTAACAGGCAGTAAAATGGTATTGTTCAAATATTAGAACATGTAATGTAAGGTATTAAGGTGTCCCAGTATTTAGGTAAATACACATGCACAGTAATGAGTCATAAAACCAAGGTCGTGAAGATCGAGCAGCCAAGACTCGGTTAACTTTCCAAAGTTATTATTTCTCTTTTTTCTTTCCCTCTCTTTTCTTCCTTCTGTCTTTCTTAATTTCTACTAGTGAACCTCATCATTTTCATTTTTCTCCTATATTTCCCTTCTGGTACACCACTAGTGATAATCCTCAAAATTGAGGGCATTCAAGCATGCCAAAAGCAAAAATGTCCCTTAGACAAGTACAGCATATCATCTGCAGTTCTGTAATACAATGAGAGATAGCAGTAATTTTCCTATTATCTCCCATGCCAGATAAAGTACAAGGTAGACCAAATACTAACTAGGTCCTTCTAATTGGAATACTCTGATTGTTTCATAGGTCCTCAGTTGAAAATATATGATTTTTAACTTTATTTTTTTCCATATCCACATAAAAAAATATTAACATTATATATTTTATTGCACAAAAAATGTTTCTTTTTGATATTTTGGAAGCTTTATTGGCATGTGACCATAATTAAATTAGATTTCCCCAGTCAAAGGAAGCTATACTTAATGGAGATGCTAATGATAAAAACAGAGGAAACCAAATGACTGGACCTGGCTGTTTACAGATAATACTCAGGGGAGTTAACTGACTACTATCTCCCATTTACAGAATATATCGTTTTTGACAGAAAACAGTAAAGGGTGTGATCTTTGCCTTGGACATGAGAAAGCGCATGTAATCATGTACACACATACAAACTATCATTTGGCATTGTCCCTTACACATAGAAGGCCAAGACCCAGACCAGCAAACAATAAATGAGTGTGCATCTGTTATTTTGTAATGCAACTGATACAACTGATTGATTTTGTTGGTGAACAGTACAGCATTACAAAAACATGCCTATTCAAATATATTGAAAATTGCACCATCAAAAACTGAAAGTTTTCAGACAAAAATTCTGATATTTTTCATATTTCTGCTTAAAACATAGATTGTGGGTACTTGTTAGAACCGCCTCAGTGAGGGGGTTCTAATGAGTCCCCATAATCTATGTTTTTGAGCAGAAATAAGAAAAAATGTATACCCCTCATAGCTCTTGATAAGGCGTTTTTTTTTCAACCAAAAAGTATGAATATTTTTATTTCTCGACGAAAACATGTGGGTACTCATTAGAAGCGCCTTGGTGAGGTGCTTCTAATGAGTACCCACATCATATGTTTTTGTTGAGAAACAAGAAAACTATTTACCTATTACCCACTCTTATCTAGACCTATGCCCCTGTAAACCCCAGTTTTACTATATAAAAGTGGGGTTTAAGGAGGTCAAAATTATACATGCATGTTTTCGTGATGGATGACATAGCTCTAGATTAGATGAGGTATCAGATTAATATTTTTACTTATTTCTACGCAAAAACGTGTTGTGGGTACTCAATAAAAGCATCTCATAATGAGTACCCACAAAAAACATTTTCATGGAGAAATATGAAAAATATCGATACTTTTTGGTTCAAAGAAAACACCAAAGAAAACAACTTTTTATTTGGAGATATGGGTGATCTATAACAATAACATTTCTTAAAGGTGCTTCTTAAAATCAAAGTGTTGATAATTCTTACATATGAGGGTCCTGCAAAAAGTTTTGTCACTGGGTTCGGATTACTTCAGTGCTACGTTTTATCAAACAAATTTTTATTACAAACCTTCAAAGTATTCCCCCTTTACTGAAATACATTTTTGTAACCTTTTTACCCAGTCGCGGAAAGCAGATAAATAGTTTTCTTTTGGTATCTGTTGGAGACACTGATAAATAGCACTGCCAAGAGAGCTTCTAGACGTATACTTATTTCCAGAAAGCATTTTCTTAAGCCTTGGAAATAAAAAGAAGTCACAGGGACTCAGGTCAGGTGAATAAGGTGGATGGTTTAAAACTTTCACCTTTTCAGAAGCCAAAAAAGACTTAACAACCTCACACTTATGAGAGGAGACGGTGTCATGTAAAAGGTGGACTCCTGACCATCCTTTGCTTGGTCTTTTCTTATTGTAAACTCTTTCACTTTCTTCAGTACAGAATTCTTGTAGAATCGGCCAGTGACTGTATGACCAGATGGAAAAGGCACTTGAACGACTGGCCCACTTGAATTAAAGAAAATTGCGTACAACATCTTTTTCGAACTTATGGTTCTCTTGGCAATACATGGGCATTTTTTATCTTTTCGCTTCCATTGCTTATTATCAGCCCTTCTTTGTGGCTCAAACATGTGCACCCAGGTTTCATCACCTGTTAGCAAGTTAGAAATAACCCGACTATTACAGCCTTTGTATGTTTTCAAAAGTTCCCAGGCACATTTAAGGCATTGTGTCTTTTGCTCCTCAGTGAGCAAATGAGGTACCCACCTAGCGCAAACCTTTTTTAGAATTGTCTGCACACTGCCTTCTGATATGCCAGTACAACTAGCTATATCTTTGACTGACAATCGCGCATCCTGTTCGACCACAATCTTTACAGCAGCGATGTTAGCCTTGGTAACAGAGGTTTTAGGCCTTCCAGGACCGGTATCATCTTTAACAGAAAATTTCCCAGCTTTAAAAGCTTTAACCCACCTAAAAACTGTGCGCATTGAAATGGTCTGAGGTCCATATATACCACACAATTCATTAAATATCTGCTTTGAATCTATATTAAGCCTAATGCGGCATTTAATATAGCTACGAATTTCAGTCTTCTGGTCTATGTTCCAATGTAACAAGTAAATTGGTCAGTGTATATGACTGCATCTATTTCAATTTGAAATAACTTGGTCAGTTGGAAAGCAATTTGTGCGAAATAAACGGGTATCATTAGCTATTCAACACACCATTCAAGTGCAGTGAAGCATTTTAAAATATACCTGGGATAAAACAAAGGAAGCCTATTTGTGACAGAACTTTTTGCACGACCCTCGTACACATGTATATTTCTCCATGAAAATATACATTGTAAAATTAATAATTCAAAACACCTCACACCTACAATGTATATTTCCTTGGAGAAATAAGAAAAACATCTGAGACTGTAGGGTATAAAAAGTGCCATCTGTAAAACAAACAAAGAACACCCTGATCATCACAAAAACATACCTATGTAATTTTGACCCCCCTTAAACCCCACTTTTATATAGTAAAAGTGGGGTTTACAGGGGTATACATTATTTTTCTTATTTCTGCTCAAAAACATAGATTGTGGGTACTTGTTAGAACTGCCTCGGAGAGGCAGTTCTAACGAGTACCCACAATCTATGTTTTGTGCAGAAATATAAAAAATATCTAAGTTTTTTATCTAAAATTTTTCAGTTTTTGGAGATAAAATTTTCTATATATTTGAAAAGGCGTGTTTTCGTAATGTAAAAGAGTTGGGTTTTTTTATAGCAGCTTGTCCTGGGGCAATAATGTTTGCTCTTAACCCTTGTCCTGCTGAACCCGGATATACCCTGCATATGCAAACAGTGTAGATCCAGATCAGTTGGCTTCTTCAGAAGCCAACTGTTCTGGATCTGCACTGTTTGACATTAGGTATGTGAATTTATAGCAACAATCTGGATCAAGTAATCTGATTGACTAAAAATTAGAAGTGGGCATGGCATCTTCATTTATTCAGCAGGACAAGGGTTAAAGACATATCTGTTTAAATACATGTATTTCAGTAAATATGAAACTAACTATTCTGTTATACAGTCAGACTTCAATGGCTTGAACATCTTTGAGACCATGGAAGTTTGCTCTAGACATACCGGTAGGTAGTTCGATCCACTGAGGGTTAATCATAGCACCAGGTCAGGAGGCAAATGGGTATAATTTTGTCCTGTATCTTGAAGACTGATGACGAGAAAAACTCAAAATATTCCACATGGTTCAAGGATTATGGCCATTTTCATATTTTCAAATTTTTAGTTTAAGCAGTATGTCCATTCTCAGTTTTTGCCTCGGCTTAGTCTGGCAATAAAATCTGGGATTTGGCAGATCCATTGGCAAGATCTTGTCCAAATCAATCAGTATATGAAAAATTATCAAAATACTCAAAACAGTTCAAGCCTTATGTGCAAAATTATCAAAATTTCCGATCTTTTATGTAATAGTATGTTCAGTTGCCTCAATGAGACCATTCCAACGAGTATGCACAACATACTTTTTCATGATAAAAAATAGGAAAATTTCCCTAAAATATTCCTATATACTTGTTTTCTTGAGCGATAGGAAGAATTTGCTAGGGACTCAAAAATGAGTTGGAATCAGCCTCTGTAAATAAGCCATCTATGTTCAAGCCATTGAACTTTTACTGTATTCTGTTCTATGTATGAGACTATTGATTCTATCTGACATTATAGGAATCAAACATGGTTTTTCATGCATTAACATTCGCCACGTCCCGTAGGATGTGTTGAAAACCCAGGCCGAAGGACGCAGTCTTCAACACCTCCCAAGGGACCTGGTGAATGTTAATGCATTGAAAACCATGTTCGATTGCTATTATTGCATAAAAACTGAAAACATTTGCCCACTTTCGCATTATTTCTTGCACTATTTTGTTTCGCCTTTTCACCGATGTTGCGCGAACGCTATTTCCACAGACTATGCTCGTTCGAAGGCACGATAGTACACATCTTGTAACAACAGCAATTCTGTGGCCATGGTACCAGCATATTGAAAGTTGCGTAGCCGTGCTTTAACAGCGTGTGAATTGCCTTGTTAATACACGGCTTTTCGCCGGTTAATGCAAGGCTGTTAATAACGTGCAACACTGCTTTTTATGCAATAATATGCAATCAGCAGGTACAGATATCAAACTGACACAGCCACTGCTTTTACTCTGTTGCTAGACTAATTACCTCCCAGGTGTAATTTCTGTCAACCAATCCTGATGTGTGCTTAAAATCCAAGAATATACCCTTTCATACGGTGAAAAGAAAAAAATGAATCATTAATCTATGACATGGTTGTGCATATCAAATTTTACTATTTGTCCATGGTTGACAAGTAAGTGGTAAAAATCTACTTGTCCAACCAAAATTACCTGCCTGAAAATTGACGTTTTCTTATTTCTCACTCGAAGAAAACATATGTTGTGGGTGCTCATTAGAAGTGCCTCACCGAGGCACTTCTAATGAGTACCGACAACAATGTTTTCTTCGAAAAATAAGAAAAACTATATCTCATAATCTGGACACTCTTCCTAGCTCAAGCTATGAAGTCACTGTTCCAGGACAAGTAAATCTAAATTTCTTATTTGTCCTAAGGGAAACAGGACATGCTAGGCAAATTGGGCATAGTATTTCCTGAGCCCTGTTTTTGAAATACCTTTTTTTACATTAAATATTCAGACAAAAACACATGAACCAATTAAAGTATACATCCCAGTGAGTCTGTAATGTTTGCCATTCAACCAACAATTCTTGACCTATCAGCAGATAGTCTGACAATGTGTTTAACCTTTACCACTCTCTATGCAAATTCAGCAGACAACAACTTGATGGTTTTTCCCCAGAAAAATGGCTCTGGTATTTATTTCATGCAAATTGTCTTAGAAGACAATATGCAAGATATGTCAAAGTCAATGTTCTGGAAAACAAAAGAAAGTTTTGAATATTTCAAAATGTCATCTACTGATATTTGTACCTAGCATGCTTAGCATTGAATTTTTAGGTTGAATAAAGTAAGATTTAAGATGTCTGACTGCTTGGAAAACTTATGGTAACTATACATAACAGAAACTGTTTCTTACCATTTCTGAAATGTATTCAATAACTAAATCCTCCAGTAAGTCTACAGATTCTGTGTATGGATTCTTGTCATCTCCAAATCCAAACATCATACAGCGTACTGAAAAATAATACCAGAAAACTCATCATCAAACCCACATCTCAAAATAAAGTTACTGTATGCCTTGTTTGAGGGAGTGACAAGTTCGTCCAACATACAGCATGCTACAATTAATTGAATTTCAAGTCATAAAATAAACGACATCTAATAAATTTCAGTCAAAATTGGACATGTTAACAGAGAACGGACTATCAGAGATGAAATTTCAACAAAATAGGCAGGACTCCTACTACAACATGTTGTTCATCAAAAGAGGTATTTAATACAACATTTTTATTTCAACAATATCGATTGAAACATGAACACAACATTTCCATTTCAACAAAATGGGCAGGAATCTAAGCAAAACCTTTATGCTTCAAGAAAACATTATTACTGTATTTACTCTAAGTATTCAGACAGACAGGCCTGAGTAAACAGTGAAGACCTGGATCAGACACTGCAGAATGTGGCATCTGATCTGTGTCTATTAAGGCTGGCACAATTAATTGGATAATTGATTAACTGATCGATAAATTCCACAAAAATGATTATCATTACAGATTTGCTAATAAATGATCATTTGATTTCTGTGCCTGTTACTTTACTGTATTTACCCTTAGTTTTCAGACACCTCAACTCCTACTTTATCTAAAATTTGAACAAGTATAATTTACTATCTAATGTTGTGTCCAACATCACTGAATGAGTGGCAAACAGTGTAGACCCTGATGAGACACTGTCTACTCAGGCCTGTCTGGCCAAATACGTACAGTAAAGTATAACATATGGTAAGAATCATGCTCAGACAGACAGGTAAAATTATGACCAAATCTTCACTGATTACTAATCATTTATGGATCACAATGGCAGGACTGATAATCCTCACCTTTTCAGCTCTATTAAAACTTGGTGTGCAGGACTGGATTGTGCGACTGTGCAGGGGATGTATGCAAATGCACGGAGACGTGTCCGTGTTGGTGAGGGGTACAGTGAAGAGTTTGAAGTGAAGGTTGGTGTTCACCAAGGATCAGTACTCAGCCCACTGCTCTTCATCATTGTCCTTGAAGCCTTATCATGAGAGTTCCGCTCTGGGGTCCCCTGGGAGGACCTTTATGTCGATGACCTTGTTATCACCGCTGAATCGCTTGAGGAATGTGTCAGGAGGCTCTTGACTTGGAAATAAGCAATGGAGAAGAAAGGACTGAGAGTAAATACAGGAAAGACAAAGATCATGATCTGCGGTACGGGACTGGACCTCCTGCAGAGTCCAGGCGAGTTTCCATGCACTGTCTGTCGCACTGGAGTGGGCAGCAACAGCATCTTCTGCAATGGCTGCAAGCACTGGGTGCACAAGAAATGCAGTGGGCTCAAGCGCTTCAAAAAGGACCCTGACTATAGATGTACACGGTGCCAGGGAACTGCATGCCCCTTGGACGGCAGACCACAGAAGGAAGTCCAGGTCGGACCTGACAAGCTTGAGGTGGTAGCTTCCTTTTGCTACCTAGGAGACATGCTCTCAGCAGCAGGTGGCTGTGGACTTTCAACCACAACACGTGTGAAAACCGCCTGGAAGAAGTTCAAGGATCTGCTACCAGACCTCTCTTCACGCCACCTCTCTTTCAAAACACGTGGCCATGTGTACAGCTCTTGTGTGCGGAGCGCAATGCTCCATGCCAGCGAGACTTGGCCATTGACAAAGCCGAACCTCCAGCATCTGCAGCGAAATGACAGGGCAATGATCAGACAGATCTGCAATGTCAGGCCGCAAGACATTGTCACCACCAGGTCCAATGATCTACTTGTGCGGCTTGGCATTGAGGATCTGGACCTTATTCTGAAGGAGAGAAGACTTCGATGGTATGGACATGTGGAACGCTCCAGTGGTGCAATTAAGACAGCCTTTGACATACAGATTGATGGAAAGCGTGAGCCTGGGAGGCCCAAAATGACATGGAAGCAGCTGACAGAGAGGGATTGCAGAGAGTGGAAGCTCTCGGCTATCAACCCTCATGACAGACATACCTGGAGATCTGGTGTGAGATCTGCCATGCGTGCAGCAAGCCAGCTATCTGGAAGGGGGCCCACTGATGTGGACATTGCCCCTGTACCTGCAAGTTAATCAAAAATCCGATTATGATATGATACCCAGCCCTAGAGTCTACACCATTTGCATTAGTCATCCAGCAATTTTTAGACACATTTATAGGTAGTAAAATGGATTAGTTCAAATTCTAAGACAAGTATAGTAAGGATTTATGGTGTCCCATAGTTAGGGTAAATATAATAGGATTGTTTCTAAATTCTTCATACAAAAATAGAAGTTGAGGGTACTCACAAGAATCTTCTTTACAATTTTAATGAGTACCAAACACATATTTTTTAAAGAAAAAAGAAAAATACTGATTTGCTTACCCTAAATATTCAAGCATACCATATTAATCCTGAGTATTGGGACACCTCAACTCCTTAGTCCTTAAAGGGGAACGCAACCTTAAAAGGCATTGTGCTTTAAAGTAAAGAACATTACAAACAATGAATTTGACACAAATTTATCAAAATCGGTGGAAAATTAAGTAAGTTATAGACAACTGATTATTTTAACATTGGTGGAATGGGTGCCGCCATTTTGAATATTTAATGAGGTTTCATAAAAATTAAAATTCATTTTATACAGATAGTTATTCTCATAAAGTTGATTTATTTTTGGGGAAATGATTGCTTGTCACTAGAATTAAAAGATTATATAAAAATCTGTAGCAAAAGTTTTCTTAAAAACCCTCTATAATTTGGCTTTGCATATTTAATTTGGGCTGTGTGACGTCAGAAAGCCTACAATATGGCGGCATCTATGACAACCATTTTAAACATATTCAAACCGCCATAACTTCCTTATTTCTAGGCCGATTTTGAAAACTCTTGCATCAAACTAAATGGCTTGTTAAGCACTTTACTTCAAGATATACTTACAACTTATATTGCGTTTCCCTTTAACATACTTGTCTTTTATTTTGAAAAAGTCTATTTTACCAACCGCTGATGTCTCAAATATTGTTGTATGTATGGCAAACCATGTAGACCTTGATCAGATGCCCCATTCTGCAGTCTGATCTGGGTCTACACTGTTGGCTCAGGCCTGTCTGTCCAAATTTTTAGCGTTATTACGCTATATACTGGAGCAAATTGTGCAGAACCAGATAAAACTGCGTGTTTACCCTAAATATTGGGACACCATAACCCCTTACCATACATGTTCTAAAACTGGTCTGTTTAACTACCTGCTGATGTGTCTAAAATAGTACTGGATGAGTGGCAAATAGTGTAGACCCAGATCTGGGACTACACTGTTTGCTCAGGCCTGTCTGTTCCAATATTTAGGGTTACTAAGGTAACTATTTTACCATAAGTACTAGGACAGACAAGCTAAAGTATAGAATGCAGTATCTGATAGGTTACAAAGCCACCTACCCTGCAGTTTTTAGACACAACAAGAGGTAGAAAATTAACTTTCAACAGATTTTAGGACAAGTATTGTGCAACCTGCCTACAACAGCCATCCCTGGGATAGCATAAACCAATGATTGTAGAGAAGTGGCTGTTGTAGAGAGTAAATGGTGCAGAACCAGACTGTTGCATAGAGGCAGCTGTTGTAGAGTGGCAGCTGTTGTAGAGGTGGCTGTTGTAGAGAGGCAGTTGTTTTAAAGAGCCGACTGTTGTAGAGAGACAGCTGTTGTAAAAAGGTGACTGTTGTAGAGAGGTGAGTGTTAAAGAGAGGTGGCTGTTGATGAGATGTGACTTTTGTAGAGAGGTGGCTGTTGTAGAGAGGCAGCTGTTGTAGAGAGGTGGCAGTTTTAAGGTGGTTGCTGTAGAGAGGTGACTGTTATAGAGAGGTGGCTGTTGTAGATAGGTAACTGTTTTAAGGTGACTGTTGTAGAGAGGTGACTGTTAAAAAGAGGTGACTGTTGTAGACAGGTGATTGTTGTAGAGAGGTGGCTGTTGTAGAGAGGCAGTTGTTGTAAGGGTGGCTGTTTTAAGGCAGCTGTTGTAGAGAGATGACTGTTGTAAAGAGGCAGCTGTTGTAGAGAGGTGACTGTTTTAAGGCAGCTGTTGTAGAAAGCAAGCTGTTGTAAAAGGGTGGCTTTTGTAAAGGGGTGGCTGTTGTAGAGAAGTGACTGTTGTAGAGAGGTGACTGTTGTAGAGAGGTGGCTGTTGTAAAGGGGTGGCTGTTGTAGAGAGGTGACTGTTGTAGAGAGGTGACTGTTGTGGCTATTGTAAAGAGGTGGCTGTTGTAGAGAGGTGGCATATGTAGAGAGGTGGCTGTTGTAGAGAGGTGGCTGTTATAGAGAGCTGGCTCTTGTAGTGACTGTTGTAGAGAGGTGGCTGTTGTAGAGAGGTGACTGTTGAGGTGATGATTGTAGAGAGGCAGCTGTTGTACAGAGGTGACTGTTATAGAGAGTTGGTTGTTGTTGAGAGGTGGCTGTTATAGAGAGGTGGCTGTTGTTAAGGGGTGGCTGTTGTAGGGAGGTGGCTGTTGTAGGGAGGTGGCTGTTGTAGAGATGTGGCAGTTGTAAAGGGTGGCTGATGTAGAGAGGTGACTGTTGTAGAGAGGTGGCTGTTGTAGAGAGGTGGCTGTTATAGAGGGGTGACTGTTGTAGAGAGGTGGCTGTTGTAGTGGTGGTTGTTGTAGAGAGGTGGCTATTGTAGAGAGGTGGCTGTTGTAAAGAGGTGGCTGTTGTAGAGAGGTGGCTGTTGTAGAGAGGTGACTGTTGTAGAGAGGTGGCTGTTGTAAAGAGGTGGCTGTTGTAGACAGGTGGCTGTTATAAAGGACTGGCTTTTGTAATGACTGTTGTAGGGAGGTGGCTGTTGTAAAGAGTTGACTGTTGTGGTGACTATTGTAGAGAGGTGGTGTTGTAAAGAGGTGACTATTGTGGAGAGGCAGCTGTTGTATAGAGGTGACTGTTATAGAGAGCTGGCTGTTGTAGAGAGATTAAATACATGGTTAATTTGAATTTAAGGTAATTAGAAGTGGCTGTTACAGGAAGGTGGTTCTTGTTGACCATACATGGAGGTTCCATTAAATGTAAAGGGGCTAAGGCAGGGGTAGACATCAGGGGAGCTACCGCTAAATCGCGTAAACATAAATTTGTTCCCACGACACATCCGGGAACTCTCGCGGTAGTTCCTAGGACCTGGAAATTGTAAATAAAGGTAGATACGTACTCTCACGTGTTTTGATTTATTTTGACCTCACAATCAGCATCAAAAAGACCGAGGTGGTTTATCAACCAGCACCTGGCAAGCCTTACAAGGAGCCCACCATTACAGTGAAAGGTCAGGACTGTAAGTGGTAGACGTTCACCTACCTTGGAAGCACATTGTCAAGAGTCGTGCACATTGATGATGAAGTCAATGCCAGGACTGCCAAAGCTAGTGCAGCATTTGGCCTACTACGTGGTAGTGTTTGGGATCAAAGTGGAATCAGGCTTGACACAAAGCTGAAAGTCTACAAAGCTGTGGTGCTGCCAACACAATTGTATGCATGCAAAACCTGGACAGTTTACCAACGGCACGCCAAAAGACTGAACCACTTCCATACAAACTGCCTTAGAAAACTTTTAAAGATTAAGTGGCAAGACAGGATTCCAGACACAGAAGTCCTGAAAAGGGCAGGGATGCAGAGTGTACATACTCTTCTGAAACTGGCACAGTTAAGATGGACAGGCCATGTTACCAGGATGCCTGCGGAACGTTTGCCAAAGAAAATGCTCTATGGAGAACTAGAAATGGGCAAACGCTCCCATGGTGGTCTGAAGAAGCGATACAAAGACACCCTCATAGCCTCCCTCAAGGATTTCAACATTCCAACAGAGTCATGGGAACAAATTGCACAGGACCGAGCAAAGTGGCGAGGTCACATCAGAAGACGTGCTAGCGAATATGAAGCAAAAAGAATCAGCGAAGCCGAGCAGAAACGTGTACAGTGCAAAACCAGAGCTAAGGCATCACCAACAGAGCTGTCTTGGTCTGACCTCAGTTGTTCCATCTGCAACAGACAGTTCAGAGCTAGAATTGGTCTAATCAGCCAAGTTAGAACACACAAATAGTAGCATTTCTCGCATGTGATTAAGACTGGTCATTGTCAGTAATGACAGACAAACTATTATTATAAAAGGTGTCCAGTATTTACTATTTAGGGTAAATATGGTATTAACAGAGGATAATCTCTTTTTGCTGTGAATACCATAAATATTTTCATCCAGTGTAATGAAAAGAAAATTATTTTCACAAGTGTGAAGCACAAGTGAAAATTTGAATGTTTTCATTACACAAGATAAACTTTTTATGGTTTTCACTCAAAAAGTGTAAAGTTTTTTTTTATTTTATTGTTTACACACAATGCGTGCTTCTGATGTCATCATAACTAACATTGCCAAACAAAACAAGAACGTCATGGCACTGATGTTCGGTTAACGTGAAGTGCTGGAGAGACAGAAACTCGGCCATTCAAACTAATCTTGTTACCAAACTGTTCCTTACATTCTAAGAAAATACATACCAACACTTGATAGTTTTGCTCAGAAACAGAAGTTAGAGGAGTTATAAAAAAATGAAGCGGGATCTGCATCTATTAGGAAAACAATGACGACAACTGAAGTAATCCGAAACAAGGAGTGAAAATATGACCATGTTATTTTCACAAGTGAAAATACCGTATTATTTCACTGTGTGAAAATACATGTATCAGTTTTATTCATTTCAGAGAAAAGTGATTTCACTGCTTGCAATAAAATAAAAGTGTAGAAAGGAGTTAAGAAAGGAGTTAAGCCTTGTCCTGCTGAATAAATTAAGATGTCACGTCCTTTTTAAATTTTCAGCCAATCTGATTACTTGATCCAAATTGCTGATATAAATTCACAAACTGAGTGGCAAATAGTGCAGATCCAGATCAGTTAGCTTCTTAGAAGCCAAGTGGCTTCTCAGAAGCCAACTGATCTGGATCTACACTGTTTGCAAAGGCAGGGTATATCCAGGTTCAGCAGGACAAGGGTTAAGGTATCCAAATATCTGGGGTATTTATGGTGTAATTATTCTGGACTACTACATGCAGCTAGGAACAAACTTATGGAACATACATTCTTTGGAGAAAATTTTCTTGCGTTTCTCAACAGGTGTGTCATCTTCAACTTCATCCTCATCAAACTGTAAAAACAAAAAAAAACAAAAAAAAAAAAAAAACAGATTATATTAACCCTTTTAACTCCACAGACCAGAAAAGATACTTTTGCAAACAGTGTAGATCCACATGAGATGGCTCATTATGAGCTGTCTCATCTAGATCTACACTGTTTGTCATTCTAATTTTCATTCTTAAAAAGTATCTTTTTGTAATTATGGACTTCTCCTAATTCAAAGACAGAAATGACCATTTGAGCAATTTTGGTAAATGAGCATAAGAGGAACATTTCTGCGAAAATATTTTGAAATAAGGCCACTGGCCTAGGAGGAGAGGTCATTTAAAGATTTTTCTATTTTTAGCTCTGGTGGCCATTTTTTCAGCAGAGTGGAACCATTTTTGCAATTTTTGTAAAGGGATATAACAGGAACATTTTACTGAAATTATTTTTGAATCGAGCTACTGGCCTAGGAGAAGATGTTGTTTAAAGATTTTTCTGTTTTTTAACTTTGGAGGCCATCTTGTTCAGCGGAGTGAAATCAGTTGAGCAGTTTTGGTAAAGGAGTGAAACACTTCTGTGAAATTATTCTAATATCTTGCCACTGGCCTAGAAGGAGATGTTGTTTAAGAGATTTTTTTCTATTTTTAGCTCTGGCAGCCATCTTGTTCAGCAGAGCGGAACCATTTTAGCTATTTTGGTCAAGAAGCGTAAGAGAAACAATTCTGTGATATTGTTTTGAAATCAGGGCACTGGCCTATGAAGAGATGTCATTTAAAGCTGTTTTTTTTTTTTTTTTTTTTTCTATTTTTAGCTCTGGTGGCCATATTGTTCATCTGAGCACAACCATTTGAGCCATTTTGGTTAAGGAGCATAAGAGGAAGATTTCTGTGAAATTATTTTGAAATCGGGCCAATGATCTAGAAGAAGATGCTGTTTAAAAGATTTTTAGCTCTGGTGGTTATCTTGTTCAGCAGAGTGTAACAATTTGAGCAAGTTTGATAAATGACCATGAGGGAAACATTTCTGTAATGGAAATTGATCCAGTAGTTTAAGAGCAGATGTCATTTAAAGAAATTGTTGAAGACGGACGACACACGAAGGATGACACACAGCAAACACAGAGATCACAATAGCTGACCTTGAGCCTTTGGCTCAGGTGAGCTAAAAACCGGTTAAAGGTAGGCATATGAAACCTGTATGAATTTCTTTCTTAGTGTCTGCTGCTTCTGTGGAAATTAATTTTTAGAAAAAAAAAAAAAAAATGAATTTACTCCTAAAATTGGGAAAAAATAGAGAGTAAAGCAAAAAAATAATTTTACACCTGCCTTTGATGGCCTCTTTTTTAAATTAATTATTATACATCTGGAAAAATTTCACAATACATGTAGTAATATTTCTTCTATATTCTGTGATAGTTTTCAAGTTATTCTGCATATTGGTGCCTGTTCAAGAGATTTTGTAGTAGCACCTCTGCCTTGTTCTACCCCACCTACCTAACTTTCAGTTTGTCGTTCAGCTATCAGCAACATTTTTCCGTATTTCGCTGCTTAAGTTCCAACTACACTGACATGTAACAGTTACTATTACATTTATTCTAATCCATTGTGTCCAGTAAATAAACCTATTTCACTGATATTGCCCCTGAAAATGTTGGTTAGCTCAGCACCAAATTGCTATGTCACCAGCTGCTGCATTTTGAAATGATAGAAAACAAACCATCATTTTCTCCATTAGAAATACAGAAAAACTTCAATAATTCGAAGTGAAAGGGACTGCAGGAATTCCTTCGAATTATTGGTAGTTTGAATTTCTGAAATCAGTAGTTTTGAGATATGTTCGGATAAAAATGTTTTTATTCAATGAAGTACATGCAATGGGATCATCTGCCTAAGCATTAAAAAAATGAGTTGCTTGAAGGTTGAGCTAATCGTCTCTTACGCTTGACAGGCCTACAAAACCAGAAAATAAAAAGAAAACATGAACTTGCATTTTTATTTGGCAAGGTCTGGTGACAACCGTCAGCAGACTTTTTGATCCTAAAATGACATTTTCCTGAGATGAAATTGGGTCAAAGATATTTTATTGGACTTAACCCTTAAAGCCCCAAGAAAATCTGCATCTGAAAATGTCGTCTGCTTATGTCGTCTGCTGCATCTTCTTGCAAACTTTTCAAACTTACATTTTGCATATAGGCAAACAGTGTGGAACCAGATCAGTCTGATCTGGGTCCACACTGTTTGCAACAATGACTTTTAAAGTAACCGGCAGAAGACAAAGCAGACGACAATTGTTGTGATTGGCGCTTTAAGGGTTAAGTCAATTTTGGATGCATTTTGACCATTAGAGTTGGAGTGTTTCTTAAAATAAATACAATAGCTCTTAAAATGGTTCTAAAATGATAGAATTGTTTAAATAATATTTAGCATAGCAAATGAATATACATGTGTAACGGATTAGGTATATAATCACTTCTACAGCCTCGCTGTGGAAGCCGGCTTTTATCGCGACACTGGTAGAATGATATTTTTTACGAAGTTAAGCAACGGAGATCATCTGTTAGTACCTGGATGGATGACCGCGGTGCTTGACTTCGTAGGAGACCCAGTTTCATGCTACATTGAAGGCAGTGGTGGGATGGAAGACAGTGTTCTTAGTATGTTGCATAGGCTCCGCCCTCGGATTCGCCTAGTGTGGCGTGTGCTAGTGAGGCTTGTGATGACTTCGGGACGAAGTCAAGAGAGAGGGGGAGAAATGTAACGCATTAGGTATATAATCACTTCGACAGCCTCGCTGTGGAAGCCGGCTTTTATGGCGACGCTGGTAGAGTGATAGGCTTTTTTATGAAGTTAAGCAACGGAGATCGCGGTTAGTACCTGGATGGGTGACCACGGTGCTTGACTTCGAAGGAGACCTGGTTTCACGCTACACATGTATAAAGAAGAGAAAAAAAACAAACAAACAAACTTTGTGCCCTGTATTTTTCTTGTAGAATCTGCACTGTTTACTACAATTAGTAGTCAATTACCATAATATATCTTCGTATAATCTAGATGAATGAGTCTTAGTATAATCCTTTGAAAACACAATTTTTCCATTGAAATTGAGTGTAAGAAAACAGATGGTTGTGGGCTTGAGTCTGCAGTGTTTGTCGGCCCAGTGTATATGAATTATGAAAATATGGTACTAGAACTGTCCTATGATTACAATATTTTTACTGAAGTCTTTCATCATTATAATCATCCAAGCAAACAGGCTTATCAGCTTATAATTATTTGTTTGAAGTAAGGTAGAGCTATTGGTCACTTTTCTCGTATCTAGTTTAAAATTTAATCCATCAAAAACGAAATGAAAGTTAAATGTAAAGTATCAAACCATTTTACTGACAAAATATTTAACTTTGCAAAATGCGGAGTAGAAAAGGCAAACATTGACAGCTAGCAAAGATTTGTATCAGTCTGCCATAAACTGGCTAATACAGATTTGAAAGGGCTAAATACACGTTTCTAACCAATTTCGTTTCGCTTTTTTCCCCCCTACTTTCACTTTAAAAAGAATGTCCATAAATATTCAGGAAATTCATCTACTTTCAGTTTTATCAGAATTGTTATTTTTGCTGTAACTGTACTACTACAGATCCTTAGTATTTACACGGTACATGAATATAGGGATCAAACATGGTTTTTCATGGCCCCGTGGGAGGTGTTGAAAACCGAGGCCTAAGGCTGCTGTTTTCAACACCTCCCAAGGGACCTAGTGAATGTTAATGCATTGAAAAACCATGTTCTATTGCTATTATTGCATAAAAACTGAAAACATTAGCTACATTTCGCGTTATTTCTTGCATTATTTTGTTTCGCCTTTTCACCGATGTCTCGCGAACGTAATTTCCACTGACTATGCTCGTTCTAGGGTCGGGCAGTATACATCTTGTAACAGAAGCAAATCTGTGGCCCCGGTACGATCATATTGAAAGTTGCATAGCTGTGCATTAACAGCGCGTGAACTGCCTTGTTAATACACGGCCTTTCGCCGGTTAATGCACGGCTGTTAATAACATGCGGCACTGCTTTTTATGCAATAATCACCGATAAGCTTGTTGTAACTGTAAACTGTGGTTAAGAATAAATCAAAGGATGAGAAACATTCAGATTAAAACACATTTAAGTTCATTAATGCCCCATAATTAAAACACTTAAAAACATCAAATCTGGTGTAGCGAATAAAGCCATGAAGTCACTGGGGTGTGTAACAATCGAACTCGCCGCACAAAGAAATCATGATCATCATGTGTGACCTTGACTGGCAGTTTTGAATTTTGAATTTAGCAGGGGATTTTAATAGGAATTTCTTTGACTGTGCCCGACGAATCTGTTCAGAATACTGATCGTTAATCTGGTGTCAATTACCTGTAGCGAATAAACCCATGAAGTCACTCAGGTGTATAACAACCCAACACCGCACAAAGATATCATGATCATCATGCGTGACCTTGATTGGCAGTTTGGAATTTCAAATTTAGCAGGGGATTTTAAAAGGAATTTCTTTGGCACCAGAGAATCTGTTCGAAAAATTGATTTTTTTCGAGAAATTAAAATTCGAAAAATCAGTGATATTTTTGCAATAAATTATAGTGAAAAAAAGTCGGGACCTTCAGTCATCTTTGAAAAATCTGATAGTTTCGAAAATCGGCATTTAAATTACCGAGTTTCCATTGTAATTACATTCTTTCACAATTACATAAAACAATTCAGCAGTGAGACTACATAAGGCCATATCAATTTAGCAGGAGAATCGTTAAGTTGTCTATATTAAAGCATTTAAAAGAATATTCTTTATTTTTCTGCAGTTTACTGAAGCACTACTGTATTCCTCGTCTCCTACAGAGATTACACAAAAGGGATTCCTCCTGTTATATATCAAATGGTTAAATACATGTACATGTAACAAATCCCGCAAGTGGAATAATAGGGTTATAAGATTATTCAGTTATAATCAATTATTATTATTACATGTATTATTATCATTACAGGTATTATTAACTTTCAGACTAGATTAGTTTCTCTAATGAAACAAACTGTGAAAACCCCCATTAATTTGTATTATGGCTAAAAGCTGAAACAACTTCTGTCTTTGCCGATACCTATACAAACAATATCATTACCATTTAGCAGGAGTGAATTTAGCAGGAGTGAATTAGCATTCACCCATCCATTAATATTACCATCACAAACAAGTACCCTGGGTCAATTGGTCACAATGGCTCACAGTCCAAATCAGACAAGCTGATGGTTTTCCCACTTTTGAAAGCGCGATCAGCTGCTACCAGAATGCTGATCATATGCAGCTCTTTAAAAGATCGTCTCTATCCCTGGAAGCAGGGAAAGGAAGCGTGTCCAACAAGACTTTCAACCCACAGATATAGGTATCTATCTATCTATCTATCTGTCTGTCTATCTGTCTATCTATGTATGTATGTATCTATCTATCTTTCTGTCTGTGTCTGTCTATCCGTCTACAATTCTTTATGATATGACTCCTGTATGTATAGGACAGAAAATCTTTGTACTATAAAGTCGTTTAGTAGTCTTTCTACCTATCTTTACATTTATTTAACAATTTAATATGCAATGAGCGTAGTCTCTCTTGTGTTGTCTCTTCTGCAGAGGATGAGGAATACGGGTCCTTAGAAAAGTTAAAAAAAAATTTGCTTAATTTTGAATTATGTACTGCCGTATCCGGAGACAGTCCTACATGCGGTACCTAGATTTACCGAAACGAAACCGACATACCGAAACGAAACCGAAATACCGAAACGGACTATTAAAAATATAGGGAAGATGCATATAGATAGTAAATGCTGGGACGAAATGGATAACGAAGTATTTTCCTAAATATATTATACATAAAAATACATACAGTATAAAATCTGCACTCAGGAGGAAATTAATGACAAATGATTAAAACTCATTAATGTGACGCCTCCACCGGAGCGGACCAAAAATATAGGGAAAATGCCGGAACAGACCATTAAAAATATAGGGGAAATGTTGATATATGTAATCAATAATTTTGCGGCATTATGAATAACAAAATTTTTTCTCAAATAAATATAAACATACATCTGCACTGAGGATGAAAATAATATCAAATGATTATGCCTCATTTACTGTGACGCCTCCCAAATACCGGAACGGACCATTAAAAATATAGGGGAAATGCTATTAGTCATTGATTTAGCAGAATATATTCTTTCATACCATTTGGAGGAGCCAAAATACCTATGCATGTAGGATAGTTTTAATGAATAAATAAACAAATATTTCTTTGCAAAAAAAAAAAAAAGATTAAAATGTTTTACATAATAATTACATGATATTAAAACTCTTATTGTCCTTGCCCGTCTTAACGTAATTCTCTGTTTCTTTCTATCAAAATTAGTCTCATTGTGTCTCTTTTATGCACATATGCGTTTCAATTACTAAGAATACCAAAACAAAACCAGACACCAGTGCCATAAATGTAAATTGGACTCTTTCCCTATACTTTTAATAGACCATTTCGGTATTTCGGTTTCGTTTCGGTATTTCGGTTTCGTTTCGGTAAGTCTAGGTACCCTCCTACATGCAGGGTTTTTCCTCGGGGTTTTAAAGTGAGTGCCTCTTTTGCCCACCGCTGGATCCGGGCCTGATGCCCCAGTTTATTGAGAATGCATGGTGGAGATTATATTCGGACCATATACAGTATTTCTGTGTCCTCTGAGATTATAGTCAGATGTGATTGTCTATGTGTGAATTTATGGTAGAAAAAAAAAAAACACAACAAGTGAGCATGTATGAGTGATGTATCTTCTTGTCCTCTGTGATTATAGTCAGATGTGATTGTCTATGTGTGAATTTATGGTAGAAAAACAACAAGTGAGCATGTATGAGTGATGTATCTTCTTGTTGAAAAAAAAAATCGTCTTAATCACTCAATAATGAGCGTCTGTGCAACCGAGATTACTATTTATTTAAAAAGTTTAAGAGAAAAAGAACAACAAGAAAACGAAGTAATTTAGTTCTTAGAAAATGTAACCCGTGAAAAATTAACATAATTATATTGTTTTAAAATACAAAGAATGCGAATCAAACGATTCTATCGCTCATCAGAATCATAAACGCCCATTTTATAGCAGTTACTGACTTGTTCTTTCTCACTTTCCGCCATATTGTTGATGTTGTTATTGTTGTCTTAGTGTTCCTCCGTTGACTTTTCGGAGCATCGTTACTCTAAGCTGTCACACTTGTTTAGAGGTGCGCGAGAAAGAAGCTGAAAGAGAAAATAGAAAAGACAAAAGCATTAGATTAGACAATTGTAAAAATGGCGTAAGAATGCAAAATAGAGAAATAAATAAATAAATAAAATTGTTCCTTACCACTTTCGTCCATCCACAGGACGTTGACTTTTCATCACAAACCCTAACAAAGCACTCACAACGTTCCTAATCCACCTTTAGTATCATAAGCTTCGCTTGCTTATTGTAATAAAATGGATTCTGGGGAGTGCTTTTAGGGTTTGTGATAAAACGTCAGTGTCCTGTGCGTCCATCATAGTGGGACCAATCAGCCTTCCCTGGGGGTACCTGGGCACCAGGCCCGACGACAGCTCATCACTACTTATTTGGGTTAACCTTCATGGCTCGGGGATGAATGCCCATTAGAAGGTTAGGTCATACAGCTCTCTTGAAAAATGCGTAGGAGGGAGCCTCAGTTGCGGCTGCTGGTAGTCTGTTCCAAAGTGGGATTGTCCTCGGAAAAGCTGTACTTAAAACAATCTGTAGATGTAGAGTACTGCTGATACTTGTACTTGTGTACTGATCTGGTCCTGGAACTTGTCTGTGTTAGGTAATTTGTGGGCGGTTTATCGATCACCTAGCAAACACATAACGTCACAACATCGTCGTTACAATGTCGCTGCAACGTCGTGGCGTTGCAGCGACGTTGTAACGACGTTGTTGCGACATTGTGTGTTTGCTGGGCAGTCCGTGCACGATTTTATAAAGAACAATCAGATGTAGTTTACTGTTTTTCGTTTCATGCGACTCCCAACCAAGACAGTCAAGTATATCAGTGACGCTGCTGGTCTTCCTGTATCTGTTGGTGACAAATCGTGCAGATCTTTGCTGAACCATTTCAATCTGGTGTTTCTGGTCCCGTTGGTATGGATTCCAATTTGTGCAGCAGTAGTCCAGGTTGGATCAAACCCTGGTGAAGTAAGCCTGGGTCTTGTTTTTTGTCTCTCTCTCTCTCTCTCTCTCTCTCTCTCTCTCTCTCTCTCTCTCTCTCTCTGGCTTGGCGTACGTTGCGCCGCAGGAAAACTAGCATGTTATTTGATTTCTTGGTGACCCGACACGTGATTTTTTTTTCATGATAAATTGGACTGTAGATCCACCCCTAGATACTTGGATGACTGCTCTTCTGCTTGGGCTACACAACTGAGCTGGTACTGGAAGGTTCTGGAGGTTCTTGCTCTTGAGATGCGCAGGACACTGCACTTCTACGGATGGAACTCCATTCCACAGCAGGTCTTTCCCATGTGGCGAGCCTGTCCAGGCCTTCTTGCAACAGGTGCTGGTTACTGTCTGATGATATTTGTCGGTAAAGTATACAATAATCGGCGAAGAGTCTTGTTCTTGAGTTGATGTCATTAGGCAGGTTGTTAATAAAGATCAGGAATAAAGTTGGACCTAGCACGGACCCATGAGCTAGTCCGCTGATGACGGGAACATTCTCCGACGACTGCCCCTCTACTAGCACCTGCTGCGTTCTAGAATTCAGGAACGATGAGATCCACTGATGTGTAGTACCTCGAACTCTATAGTGTTGAACCTTCTTTAGTAAGCGTTGGTGTAGCACGCGATCAAACGCTTTACTAAAATCCAAAATGATCATATCTGTCTGGATCTTCTTGTCAATTGACGCAGCTAGTTCAAGGTACAGTGTCAATCATTTAGGATGTTGTATCTTTCCAGGTGCTTCGCCGTCTTAGAGAAGAGGACATGCTCTAGCAGTTTGCAACACATGGATGTTAGGTACACCGATCGGTAATTGGAAGCATCATGGCGAGTACCCTTCTTGTAAATGGCTGTCACGTTAGCATGTCGCCAGTCCTATACCGTCTTGAAGGGATCTATTGAAGATGATGTCAGGATCGGAGCTAACTCAGAAGCACAATCTTTCAGGATACGGGCAGGTATATAGTTTGGGACTGTGGCTTTCCTTGGGCTGGTCTTCTGCAGCAGCTTCCGGATACCATCCTCATCCACCTGAATTTCCTCCATATCTGGATAAGGTTCGCTTGAAGTGACATGGTTGGTGTCTTCCTGGGTGAAGGTATATTGGTATTGTCTGTTCAGTGTGTGGGTATTGTCCTTTGGAGCATTGAAGAGACGACCCTTGTCTTTCAGTGATGAGATTCCTGTGTTGTCTTTTCGTAGCGACTTTATGTATGACCAGAAACGTTTCTGTTTGAAGGCTTTGTCGTCCTGATCATCACTGGCTTTAATAATGTTGTTGATATACGAGTAGTAGGCATGTCTTTCTGGTTTTTGAACATCCCCTTTGGGTTGTCTGTAATTTCTCATGTCTTGTTCCTTTTTGGTCTTCATTCTTGTATATAGATCTAGTCTGGCCCTTTTCCTAATTGCTGTTCTGACTTTCCTGTCTATCCATGGCTTCTTCATCCTTCTGCCCTTCAAAGTCTTGACTGGTATATGTACATGCATCAGACCAGTGAGGCGGTTTTTAAACGTTGTCCATAGCTTGTTCACCGTGGCTATGTTTTATAGAAACATACAACATCTGACGAATTACTCCTATGATTTCTCCGGATGAAAACATCTAAGTGTGCTGCTTACATTGTATGTGTAAATTAATTTCTCCTGCTATTTTTAATGAACTTTTATCAATACGTCTGGAGAGCATTTCAAGACGCATACGCGCGCGCGCGTGCGTGCGTGCGTGTTTGTTTGTTTGTTTATAGTTAAGCAGTTATATCATCAGACAGCTAGGGCCCCTTGGTCAGATGCAATACCTGCAGAGTTCTACAAAGCAGGAGATCAGTTACTGGCAGAAAAAAATCTTTGTGTTGTTTCACTACATGTGGAGAAAGGAAGCTATCTCACAGGAATTAAAGGTTGCATTCATAACCCACCTCTACAAACGAAAAAGAAATTTGCAAGTATGTGACCAGATGTGTATAATACATTCAGTTGATATATGGGCCTTGTCTTGACAAAGTATGCCTTCTGGCCTTTCTAGACAGCAAAAGCCTAGATCAGCCCATCATCTGCACAGTCCGATCACGCCCTTTGACTTCCTCTTGTCTGATCAGGGTCTACGCTGTTAGAATGTTCAAGGTCAATACATAATGTTGGCGACCGGTGTACGCTTAGATCAGACAACGAGGCTGTGCAGGCTGACCTGAATTTATGCTGGTTGCCGATATGGTATAAAATCGTTTTCTATTTTAAAAGGCTCATTCATCGAGGAACACCAAAGGACCGATGCACAAGCTGATCTGGGCATGGTGGACGAAGTTTGTTTACCAAGTAATGCTTACTATCCGCGGACGCCTGATTACACCCTTTATTCTGGGGTCAATGTCTGTTGGTCTGAACATTCTGATTCGTCATTCGTTTACGTATTTATGAGTTTGGATTATGGCTTGGGTACCATGACCACGACTACTTAATGTTCACACATACCTGTAAAGGTCGGTTACCCATGGCGCAGAATACATGACAAAACGAGAATAATTTCACGTAAGCATGCTCTATACATCAGAGGACTTGTATAAGGAGGAGTATCAGGTGAAAATTCTGTGATCATTACGAAAACACGCCTATTCAAATATACTGAAAATTATACCGCCAAAAAAAGGAAGTTTTCAGATAAAAAATTCTGATATTTTTCATATTTCTGCTCAAAACATGGATTGTGGGTACTCGTTAGAACCGCCTCGATGAGGCGGTTCTAACGGGTACCCACAATCTATGTTTTTGAGCAGAAATAAAAAAAATAATGTATACCCCTGTAAACCCCAGTTTTATTATATAAAAGTGGGTTTAAGGGGGTCAAAATTATATAGGCGTGTTTTCGTGATGTTGTATTTTTTTTCCATTTCTCCATAAAATATGTTGTGGGTATTCATTAGAAGCGCTTTGGGGAGGCGCTTCTAATGCGGAGTACCCACAAACATCCCAGTAAGCATTCTACATAAATCTATAGCGGGTCGTTATCGGCCCGTCAGGGTAGCTGACGGGCCGATAACGGCCCGCTATAGATTTATAGAGAATGCTGCGACATGACTTTTATGAACTAAGAAAAAATATCAGAATTGTCATAAAAATCGTCCTGAAGTCCTTTGATACATAACCTAGATGTTCAGTATACAGAACTTCTGTATGAAGCTAAACAGTACAAACAGTATTGTGGCAATAACGAATACTAGATCAGTCTGTTCGCTGTGTACAGTCAGTAGACATAATTATTCGCCACTTCGTGACGTTGCCGTTCAAATCAATATAATTCTACAATGTCTTAAAAATGCTGCAGTCACCCCGCAAAAGTAAAGTTCACGAAAAATACACGAGATCAATGCTAAACGACAAACGCAACATTCAAGTAAATTTGACGTTTTTTTTTTTTTTTTGCCCTTTAATTAATGGATATGTTACTATTTAAAGTGGACATAAATTTTCAAAATTTAAGATTTCCGTTGACATTTATGATGATTTATGATGAAAAAATGGACATTAAAATTTTACTCCGATTTCAACAGTGACATACGAAAAAGCAAACTGTTTACAGACCTTTTGAAATTATGTTTATTGCTTTAATCAATTTGCTTTCTTTTGGTATAGTTTTCATTATCATAACCTTTATAATTACAGTGCAGGAGTTTTTACAATAATAATAATAATAATAATAATAATAATAATAATACAATTATTATTGATTGAAGAAATACGAGAGGTGTTCGGAATGTTTCGGGACAAATTCCATATTATTTTTATTTATTGATAATTTTCTATTAATTTTTCTTCATTTGTAGCTACATGTTTCATCTATTCATTAGATATATGCATACTAATATTCTTTTGATACAGACGATTAGTTTTGTTGGTATGGTAAAGTCAGGTAAGCGTGAGCGGGGCACATTAACGTCAATATTGGAACTGTCTGTAGAACTGCGAGCTACTCTGCCTTGCATTTACGGCCCAAATTACCTCCGCAAACTGTATGTTGACGTTATTCCGGGAACCTGTAAGACATCAACGACGTCATTACCGATTATCACGATAAACAAGTAGAGAGTTTTAGTGGCTCTAATGGATCCAGAACAGCGATATTCAGTTCAATTTTGCGTCTTGATGGGTAAAAGCAGAAAAGAGACGCTGTCTATGATCTTAAATACGTATGGTGCTCTGGCTATGTCAAGAACATGAATTTATGAGCGATACAACAATTTCGAGAAAGACTACGCGGGATACAGCTCCCCCACCCCACTCTCCGCGCCCGGGGATGGTGGCGGGGGCGGGGAGGAGGAGGCACTCAATATAAAAAAAAAAATGGTAGTGTGCTGCCAGGAGCCCGGGACCCCTACCGCTTTCGAGACACGATTGAGACCCCTTTCCAGACAAAAGTAAGACGAATATGGATATATATACCATATTGTAGATAAACAGACTATGCTCAGTCAGTTAACATGGATTTACTTGCATATTATCGATATTAAGTACAACAAGAATCACGCAATATCAAGTTTAACTATGTTTTTATTTTTACCCAATACAATTGTATATTCATTGATAATACTCAGGGGTGCCTAATAGTGCTATAAAATGGAACTGAGGGGTTAAATGAAGCACATTTATGCAGACCAGACTTATTTACCTCTGGTGCTTCATACCATTAACAAACAAACAAAAAAAAAATCATTTATGATATCCCCGTTCCAAGCTGAGGTTTACCCTCCCCTTTCCAGACAGACATGAACCTCTTTCCAGACAGATATATTTGAATCCCTTCCCAGATTTTTTTTATAACGAGACACGCCCGTTCCAGACAGACTCTGAAAATAAGACCTCTTTTGTCGGCATATCCCTGCCCATGCTCATATAGTGAGTGTCCCCCCCCCCCTCCCCACTCCCCACGGGGATGCAGCAGATTGTTCAAGGGCTGGACGTCCCAACACAGCGTCAGGAAAAGCGGGTGAGATTGCAACGAATACTAAGAGCTGACAGGAGATTAACTGTTTGGGATATCGCGTCGAAAGTTGAACTACATCTGTTCATGATATTATCACAACGCGGCTACATGTAGGTATGAGTAAAGTTTGTGATCGCTGGATACCGCGTGTTCTTAGTATTCAACAAAAGCAACAATGAGTCGCTGACGGTAATGCTGTCCTGAAAAAAAGATACAGAAACCATGGTAACCGATTCCTAGAATCTAACATAACAGCTGATGAAAACGTGGGTAGTCTTTATGAACCAGAAACTAAACAAACAGGTTATGTATGTAAGACCCTGAATTCCCCATCACATACAAAAGCTTTGGTGAGGACGTCTGCCGAAAAAAACTGATGTTCATCGTCTTTTTTTGACATGAGGGACGTCATCCTTAGCCATGCAGTTCCTTCTGGAAAGACGGTGACAGCCTTCTACTTTTCAAAGGTACACCCTTTGTAATATTCACTGTTCACATAGTAGACTGCTATGAGAATATATACAATCTGAGAAAATCAAATTCGCAGATGGTGGAACAGTTTGGAGGACAGGAACTGTTTGAATGGATTTGGTTAAAGGACTGGAAGTAGATTTTAAACATATAGTAATGTACGTGTGCAAAGCAGTGACGGTTAAAGTTGAGTATCTTTGAAAACTGAATTTTGTCCGTTTCCATTAGCCAGTCACGTGTTCGAGGAGGCTAGAGCACACAGTATGACCACTGAAGGACATACTATTAAGCATAATTCTACATCTAAAATAACTGGAGTGACTCTAGATGAGAGATTGAAGTTTGATGTTTACACAGATCAAATAGAAAGGAAGGCGTTGAGATCCCTGGACTTGCTAAGGAGAGTGAAGGAAACAGACAATGTCAATGCAAAATGTATGCAGATGGTGGCACAATTTAGAGGACAGGCATTATTTGGATGGATTTGGTTAAAGGACTGGAAGTAGAATTTAAACATATAGTAATGTACGTGGGCAAAGAAGTGGATGTTAAAGCTGAGTATCTTGAAAACTGATTTTATCTGTTTCCATTAGCCAGTCACGTGTTCGAGGAGGCTAGAGCACACAGTATGGCCATTGAAGGACATACCATTAAGCATAATCCCACATCTAAAATACTTGGAGTGACTCTAGATGAGAGATTGAAGTTTGATGTTCACACAGAACAAATAGAAAGATTTCTGAGATTCCTGGACTTGCTAGGGAGAATAAAGGAAACAGAAAATGTCAATACAAAATTTATGCTTTAAATGTACAAGGGCTACTTATGTGTTTCGGGAGTTCTTGATACACCTGGGCTGGAAGCTTTAGTAGAGGCAGGGGTTAAGCCATTGTGCATCAGAAGAGAAGAACTGGCAGTGAGACAAGCAACAAGAATATTAATGAAACTGGACGGCGTATGCTTGAAGATGAGTTAGGATAGCTTCCTGGATATAAAGACTCCAAAAAGAAAACAAAATCTCCATTCGGAAAAAATGAATGTTCAGATTGCAGACATGTGTACCAATGCAGGCATGTCTTTACATACACGTAATTGGGAGAAGGAGTTTCAGACAGCCAGAGTGCTGCGGGCCAGCTTACTTAGGGTGGAAGCAAGCTCTCACTCGGGGGGTGGGGGGTAACTTCCTATATATGGCATAGTACGGATGTGCGTGCCGAATAGCCCCCTTTTTCAGCGCTGCCAGGTATACGATTGGCCCCCTTTTTTCAACAAAAAGTATATGAATGGCCCGATTTTTCTGGATTCCTATGTGAAAGGCCCCATTTTTCTGATATCCTGGTATTTGCACATATTTTTCGTTCAGAGATTTTTCGAGGCTGCTTATCCTCTTGGTATTACATGAATTGACTATGATATTTGTGTAATAACTAGCAAAAAATGGGTACAAAAAATAAAGGGCAGTATATGAATAGGTGAACATTTTGGATGATCAGATATATGAATGGGTCCGTTTTTTTCGAAGGCCAGGTATATGAATGGGGTAGGTTTTGAAATACTGGCTCGCACACCCGTACCAAAATTACCCCTAAGTTACATGCAAACATCAAAGGGAATGAGTATGCAGACAAGTTGGTTAAAGAAGCAGCACAGGAAGCGAAGGAGAAGGAGAATTTGCCATCGGTAATTTCATTTGGGGATGTGAAAATTTCACCACCAAAAACTAAAACGTTACAGATAAAAAAAATCTGATGTTTTTTTCTCATATTTTTGCTCAAAACATAGATTGTGGGTACTCGTTAGAACCGCCTCGCTGAGTAGCGGTTCTAACGAGTAACGGTTCTAACTGAGTAACGGTTCTAACGAGTACCCACAATCTATGTTTTAGAGCAGAAATAATAAAAATAATATATACACCTGTAAATCCCAGTTTTACTTTATAAAAGTGGGGTTTAAGGGGATCAAAATTATATAGGTGTGTTTTCATGATGGGAGATTCTTTTTTTAAAAAAAAAAAAAAAGAAAAGAAAAAGAAAAAAAGGTAAGAGAAAAATCCAGGGAGTGCCACAATCACAAACCGCAGCCCTTCCCAGACACCAAGAGGAAGAGGAAAGAGACAAAACCAACAAGCGCAAATCGAACAAACGTACGAAAATCACTAAGATTAGCTCTCTCTTCCCCAAGCGAGGTAATCGCAATGCTAAAAGGACTGAAAAACACAAGAACAAAATCGCACCTTTTTATACCCGCACTTCAATCTACTATAGTTTACATTTGCCTGCCTTTTGGGTATCGGTGAGATCATTTGGATTTATTTGAAAGTAGAATAACCATCACGAAAACATACCTATATAATTTTGACTCCCTTAAACCCCACTTCTGTTTACTAAAACTGGGGTTTGCAGGGTTACACATTATTTTTCTTATTTCTGCTCAAAAACAAAGATTGTGGGTACTCGTTAGAACCGCCTCGTCGAGATGGTTCTAACGAGTACCCACAATCTACGTTTTGAGCAGAATATGGAAAATATCAGAATTTTTATCTGAAATTTTTCATAATTTTGGTGGTAAAATTTTCAATATATTTGAATAGGCATGTTTTCGTAATGGATTAACGCTTTCAACCCTGCAGATACCTGTGCCGTCTCATCATAACGAATCGCCTCATCAGAAGCTACACTGTTTGTCATTCTGTTTATGATCCCTTTTTGTATCAATGGACACGTCTAAATTCAAGGACGGAAGAATCCATTTTTCGAAACTCGGGAATGAAAGGGTTAACCTGGGCTGCGTGCAGAAGAGCAAAATGATAGCTTCCAAAGAATCTCTCTCTCTCTCTCTCTCTCTCTCTCTCTCTCTCTCTCTCTCTCTCTCTCAAGAAAAAGTATTTAATATGTAACTCCCCTTCTGTTGACTGCTTGGATTCAACAATTTAATTGTCACTTTTTTGCTGTAAAGTCCCGCTTAAAATTGAACATTTCAACCATTTGAATTTGCGATTCGTACATGACAATGAAGTCGTCATTTAATCACAATATGCTCAAGGGCGACGCAAATACAGTCAGGTTGGCCTCAATAAAATAAATTTGAAAGTGATATCTCCAAAAGGAAAACAAAATAATTTCAGATAAGGCCTGAGGTTGTCGGAGGTTTTGCTTACAGTTTCGCGACTAATGGTTTGGTAACTTTCTGGAAGAGGTTTTGCTGTTTGGAACCCATCTTAAATGTTGGAACACCTCAATTCTTTTCCAATTACTTGTCCTAAAAATTGACCAAGGTCCTGATGTGCCCAAAAAACTTCTGGATGAGTAGTAAATAGTGTTGACCCCGAGCTGTGGCGTCTGCTCTGGGTATAATGTTAACTCAGGCCTGTTTTGATTTAAAACTTGTTATGATAGATTGGGTAAATAAAACAATGCCTGTCATTTCTTCGTTGTTCAATCATTTATGGAGAACATAGATTTAGAAAACAAAACATTTTATAGCTTCAGTCTAAACTCAAAAGGTTATGTTTTATGACAACTCTGATAAACATTTTGATCTTTTGAAATGTTCATCTTTTACCAAATACATATATAAAAGTAAATAAAGAAATAGATAAAAAAATCTGTCTTTATTTTTTTCGTTTTTGACAACTCTGAAAACTAAGAATTCATTTACTTACTTTATAATTCAATGATAATACATAAAAAGGTAAAACAATGAACACTTTATTAGATCATATTCATTTCCCCCTTTCTGGTCCCACACAAACAGACACCAGACAGTGATAATCACCTCAAAATCACTTAGATAAGACCAGCCTTTGATGTAAGCCACCACTATCAGGGCTATATATTGCGTGCAATCATAATGGACCGCTCCTCCCCACCCCACCCCCCCCCCTCCCCCCACCTCCTCCCAGACAAGAGGCAGAGAATATGTGTCTTTAACAAGGAAAGATGTCGACAGGCCTATTGTGGAACGAGAAAAAGTCTGAAATCGCATAAGTTACTTTATTCATATACATTTGGAATTTTTTCACTGTTGAGAATAGTCAGTATAGGCAGGCCCCATCGTCCACACTCTTCGATCTCAGAAACCGCTGGGTCAATCCAAACCCAATTTCATTTAAAGACTCAAAGGCACTTGGGGAACAAACATTTGTTAAAATGATCCAATCATGTCATCAGGATATCCGCCTTGCTCATATAATTGTTGTATCTAGAGGGGGACAAGGGGCTTTTTCTCCACCTAAAAGTATTAATGGGACAAGGGGTCTTGATGACTCTCAACATTAAGTCGTGTTTCTAATATTTAAGGTAATAGAATCCCTTAAAATAGGTGATGGCCCTTTAACAATGGTTATGTGGCCAAAAATGGCCCCATCACTTTGGTCCTAGCGGCAGCACTGCATATATGAGCCGTCAACAAAATGACATGTGCATCAAGCGCAGACTCAGATCAGCCTAGGCATCTGCCCAGTCTGATCAGTTTTCATTGTCTACACATAGAAACCTTAGCTCCTTAGCAACCCATTTAGTGCATAGCGAAGACTGGGTGGATACCCATGTTGATCGAATTCCTCCCTGGGAGTCAAGCCTTTTTGTTGGTTTTGTCATGCGCTGGCTCAGTTATGGAAACACCCGTTCAAATCAGCAGGCCGATTACCTTCGAACCTACTGGAGCAGTGGCTCAGTTATTGGAGCGTCCGGTTTGCGTCCGGGAGGCTGTGGGTTAGATCCCCGGCCGAGTCCCAGCATTGAGAAAGCGGAACTGGTCGCTCCGGTGTCAGTATAATGTGACTGCATGGGTGGAATGTCACGTCATGTGTCTGAGGTGTGATATGTAAGTGAGGCAGCACTCTTAAAGTGAGCATTGAGCTGCCTGTCACATCCAGACACCGTCGCGATATGACTGAAAGATTGCTGAAAGCGACGTTGTCTGAATAAGATATATATAAAAAAAATAAGCCTTGAAACTTTCAGGTTGAAATCTGTCCGATGGATTAAAATTTAATGTCATACCCGCGCTTGCACGGGTCTTATATACAGTCGACTCTCTTTATCTCGATTTCCAAGGGACGCTCTGAAATACTTCGAGAAATACTTCCAGATCTCGACGTATCAGATTTGCAGAACTGAGGAAAAATAATCCGACCAACCATATTTAACAAATATATATATGCTACTGGACTCTTGAAGTTAGAGATATATTGAAAATATTGTGAGAAAGAGGAGAAATTGCTTCTCCTCTTTTCCACAATATTTTGTTGCATGTTGGTAGATTTCTGTGTTAAAACAGGGACCAGATTTTCACTTCTAGATAAGCGGTTATTCGAGATAAGCGAGATCGAGATAACGAGAGTCAACTGT
Organism: Anodontia alba; assembly: GCA_964016985.1. Lineage (NCBI taxonomy): Eukaryota > Metazoa > Mollusca > Bivalvia > Lucinida > Lucinidae > Anodontia > Anodontia alba. The sequence continues at coordinate 102,833,607 of OZ024824.1, forward strand.
ATTTGAGATAGCTGCCTAATCGTCTCTCATAGTTCATTGAACGGTAGTTTTTCATTTCTATGGGATATATGAAATGTTTTTATGTACAGTCGAATGGCTCGAACATCTTTGGGACCATGGAAATTTGGATATATAGGTAGTTCGAGCCACTGAGGGTTAATCATGGCGCCAGGTCAGGAAGCAAATGGTGATAATTTACAGAAATCTTTTCGGTCTTCTACACAATAATGGTCTGCTCAGTGTAAATTGAATCGCCTCGACAAGGCTATACTAATGAGTACGCACACAACATACAGTTTCATGATAAAATAAGAAAATTTCCCTAAATATTTGTTTTCTTGAGCTATCGGAAGAATTTCGTAGGGACTCTAAAACGAGTTCGAACTAGAATTTGTTTTTCTACAAAAACATAGATGTCTTCCCCCTTTTTGGTGTCATGTTGTATTGTACATTCAGTGAACATTTATATTAACTAATGATATTCCAAGGGAAATAACGCAAAAAGTATAAATGGTTCTTGCGCTTTGCACGTCGACTAATGTTGATTGATGGTCATATAAAGTTTCGTGAAGATATCTTGAACAGTTTTCAAGTTAAAGAGTGGACACTGTTTTTAAGACGACAAAAGTCCAAGGGAAATAATTAAAAAAGTATAAATGCAAGAGTTATGGTTCTTGCGCTCTGCACGTCGTCTAATGTTGATTGATATTTACATGAAGTTTCTTGAACATATCTTAAACAGGTTTCAAGTTACAGAGCGGACACGATTTTGTGACGGACAAAGTTTCAATGGAAATTGCTAAAAAAGTATAAGTGCAAGAAGTATGGTTCTTGCGCTTTGCACATCGTCTAATGTTGATTGATATTTATATGAAGTTTCGTGAAGACAGCTTGAACGGGTTTCAAGTTATAGAGCGGATACGATTTTGTGACAGAATCCAAGGGAAATAACTTAAAAAGTATAAAAAAAAATGCAAGAGTTATGGTCCTTGCACTCTACACGTCGTTTAATGTTGATTTATATTTATATGAAGTTTCGTGAAAATAGCCTGAACAATTTTCAAGTTATAGAGCGGACACGATTTTGTGACCCCAAGGGTAATAACTTAAAAAAGTATAAATGCAAGTTATGGGTCTTGCGCTCTGCACATCGTCTTATGCTGATTGATATTTATATGAAGTTTCGTGAAGATAGCTTGAACCGTTTTCAAGTTATAGAGCGGACACGATTTTGTGACAGAGTCCAAGGAAAACAACTCAAAAAGTATAAATGCAAGAGTTATGGTTCTTGCCCTCTGCACGCCGCCTGATGTTTATTGATAACAATTTGAAGTTTCGTGGAGATAGCTTGAACGGTTTTCAATTTATAGAGTGGACACGAGTGTGACAGACAGACAGACAGACAGGAAAAATAATATGTCTCGCAACCCTAAAGGGGGAGACATAATTAGCCATGGTAAACGAGCCGTTGATGTTCGAGCTACTGATGATAGACTGTATATAATAAGTTGGTGAGATTATTTGTGGTGAGGTTTCACGGCCAAGTCAACCCAATGGGGTCATATCGATCGTGGTCAGTTTACCCAACCACACTTTTACTGGGCAGGCTCAGTCCTTCAAGCGGTTTACCAGTATTTGCGCATATTTTTTTTCGCCAGAACTGACAACTGCCTTTCTTGAATCAGTGGAAAGGAGAGAAGGACCATAGAAAATATTTCATGATGAAATCTCTACGAAAGAATGTTGCCGACTCGGAGGGGTCGAACCCGCAACCTCCTGATCACCAGTCGGACGCGCATCCAACTGAGCCACCGAGGCCGTATAAAATTGGTAAGACGTTAATAAATTATATCTTATCTAACGTTCTTCTGTCTAGCATTTCCTTCTCCGGCTCTTTATATAATCGTTCTCTGACAGTCGGTCATCAGTTACATGTACAAAGAATTGTGACATGGCAAGGCCATCTTAATTGCTCCTCCTCTCCAAAAAGAGCATGGACACTTGCCATTCCTGCTTCCTTAAGGACTGCTTATCTGGCATCCTTTCTTGTTACCTGGCCCCGAGGTTATAAAACTTTTTTCGTGCTCAACTCAGCTGAGCGTGAAATTCTCTCTGCTCAAAAATGTGAAAATAGTTAGCATTTTCATAATAGTTGGCATTTTCATATTTATTAGCAGAGAAATTTTCATGCTCAGCTATGTTTAGCAAGAAAGAATTTGCAATAGTTAGTAATTTGAGATTTAGCAGCAGGACAAATTTCATGCTCAGCTGAGTTGAGCACGAAAAAAGTTTTATAACCTCGGGCTTGATCTTAACTGACAGCTTATTCGACAATTAATAATGTAGCTGGTATGAATGGCTAGATTATTCATATCTAATAAACATAATAGAGTTGGTACACAACAGCCACTTCTGTACCCAGTCGGATTCCTGAATGATCTCAAACGATTCCCAGTAAACACACAACGTCGTTAAGACGTCGATGTTACCTGATGTTGTATCAACATAATTTGAGCCGGTGCACAACAAGTTCCTATAAAAAGAAAAATTACTGAAGAAACCCAGGAAATACCCATGAAGCACAGCCTTCCCGATGCAATAAAAGAATGAAAAATGGGGAATTAAAATGACAAAACAAACACTACCTATGAAACAACCGACGCTCAAAAAACTGCAAATGAGGAATCGCCTTGGAATACATTACGAAAACAAGCCTATTCAAATATATTGACAATTTCACCACCAAAAACTGAGTTTTCAGATAAAAATTCTGATATTTTTTCATATTTCTTCTCAAAACATAGATTGTGAGTACTCGTTAGAACCGCCACAGTCTATGTTTTTGAGCAGATATAAGTAAATAATGTATACACTTGTAAACCCTAGTTTTACTGTATAAAAGTGGGGTTTAAGAGGAAGTATGTTTTCGTGATGAGACGTCAAAAAGATTGCCTTTGGAAACAAAGAACACACTACGGATTAGAAAGTGGGAGTCTTGGTTTTACTGAGACTCTTCATAAGCAGTAATGAAACTTACAACACTGCTTACGCCCTCTAGCATATACATGAGCAGAACTCCATTTTCAAATATACCACAATGGGCCCAATGATTCCAAAGGAAATGAAATACAATCTGCACTATGAGACGTTCTACCGCCGCCACACGGCACTACTGCATGTGCACCCAGCACAAACTCTAATCAGCCTACGCGTCCACGTGGTCTGACCACGTTGTTCGTTGTTCGCCTGAAGACGCTTTTGATCCTTGGGCACCCATATAGTGCCACTGATCAGACCGCGTGGATGCACAAGCTGATCTGAGTCTTCGCTGGTAGCACATGCAATCTTATAGGAAATGCTGTATCCCGGCATTTCAATATATAAAAGAAGTAGCATCCCAGCAAACACACAAAGTCGTTACAACGTCGCTGCAACGTCACGACGTTGCAGCGACGTTGTAACGACGTTGTTGCTACGTTGTGTGTTTGCTTGGGTCTAATTAGCTTGACGATCAATCCACCCACCACTGAAATTGACTTCTTTGACCCTGAATCATGCCAACAAAGTTTGACAGCCAGCCACTGAAACTTTCAGGTACAAGTGCATGCACTTGTTTATTAGCAGCTGATCTGGACCTTCGCTGTCCGCATATGCCCGAAGACACGTTTTCGCATGGCGCGGCTCATATTATTCGAACCTCGATAGCTCGAACACCGATGGCTCATTTACCATGGCTAATTCGAACTCGTTTTTTAATCCCTACGAAATTCTTCCGATGGCTCAAGGAAACAAATATTAAGGGAATTGTCTTACTTTATCATGAAATTGTATGTTGTGAGTACTAATTAGAATCGCCTCATTCAGATGATTCTAATGAGTACACTCAACATACAATTATTGTGTAGAAAATCGAAAAGATTTCCCTAAAATATCGTTATTTGCTTCCTGACCTGGCATCACGATTAATCCTCAGTGGCTCGAACTACCCATATCTCGAACAAGTGTCTTGGGTCCCAAAGATGTTCGAGCTATAGAGATTCGTCTGAAAAATGCCAGCTGGGCAGGTACAGATTAAAATCTGTTTGCAAAGGATGTATAGGTCAGGATCACTGTGATTACGGTCAAAGTGTATCGCTCCTCGCAGGTTTTTTGTTTGTGTTGAGGTTTTACGGCCCAGTCAACCCAATGGGGTCATATCGAGCGCGGTCAGTTTACCTAACCACACGTTTACTGGGCAGGCTTAGTCCTCTAAGCGGCTAACCAGTTGTGTACATTCTTTCGCCAGAAACTGACAACTGCCCTTCTTGAATCAGCGGAAGGGAGAGAATGACCGTAGAATATATTTCATGATCAATCTCCACGAAACAATGTTGCCGACCTCGGCGGGGGTTGAACCCGCGACCTCCTGATCGCGAGTCGGACGGCGCATCCAACTGAGCCACCGAGGCCACTCATGCAGGGTGGTATTTTGAGACACGAGCAAGATAAAGGCTCTATGGACTTTCCATCGAATCATTCAATGCGCATGCCCGGTTCCTTAGCAAGGCCCATTGTCTATTTCTTTGGCTGAAGTTTCTCCTTGGCAAACCGTTTACGTGGGCGAACAGCATAGGTTTAGGCGAGACTGCTCGGATGTTTGGGCTCACCAGAACCGTTGATGTTCGCATATGCTATTTAAAGTGGCTAATTAAGTTTCCTTTTTGCATTAATCCATGTCCTGCTAAATAAATTAAGATGCCATGCCCTTTTCAAATTTTTAGCCAATCAGATTACTTGATCCAGATTGTTGACATGAATTCACATACTGAATGGCAGGCAAACAGTGCATATCCAGTTCTTAGAAGCTAACCGATCTGGATCTACACTGTTTGCAAAGGCAGTGTAAATCCAGGTTCAGCAGAACAAGGGTTAAAACATACGTGCTACAATATGAAAGAAAGATATTTGCCGCATATACACGTTACGAAGGCCCATACCAGCGTGTACAGTCATGCAGTCTCACCAAATGGCATTCGTTGTCTGCTCATAGAATCAATTTATAATGCAGAATATATTAATTAACAGATAAGGATCTCACTAAACAGCAGACAATGTGCAGACTTTTCTAATCATTCACTACGGAAACAGATTCTATATAATTTTAATACCCTTAAACCCCACTTTTATATAGTAAAACTGGGGTTTACAGGGTATAAATTCTTTTTTCTTATTTCTACTCATAAACATAGATTGTGGGTACACGTTAGAACTGCCTCGCCGATGCGGTTCGAACGAGTACCCACAATCTATGTTTTGAGCAGAAATATGAAAAATATCAGAATTTTTATCTGAAAACTTTTAGTTTTTGGTGGTGAAATTTTCAATATATTTGAATAGGCGTGTTTTCGTAATGCCTCGCTCGCAAATGGCTTATGGCATAAAAGTCTTTTTCTCCTATCGAAATACACGTTATGGACACATATTAGAATTGTCTTGAAGGGGTGCTTCTAATAAGTAATACAGCATGCATGTGTGTGAAACAATCCAGTTATCATTTGAATACGCCTATTATCTGCTGCCTCGCCTAGTATTTGACCATAGTGAAATTACGAGCCGCAATGAGAAAAAAAAATACCTTCTGACATGTGTGAGTCCAATGAAGATCCAAATCAGTCTGCGCATCCGCACAGTCTGATCAGCCCAGCTAGCATTCTATGAAAATCTACATCGGGCCGTCATCGGCCCGTCAGCTACCCTGACGGGCCGATGACGGCCCGATATAGATTTACGTAGAATGCTGACTGGGAGTCTTCATTGTCCGCACAGTCTGATCAGCCCAGCTAGCATTCTATGAAAATCTACATCGGGCCGTCATCGGCCCGTCAGCTACCCTGACGGGCCGATGACGGCCCGATATAGATTTACGTAGAATGCTGACTGGGAGTCTTCATTGTCCGCACAGTCTGATCAGCCCAGCTAGCATTCTATGAAAATCTACATCGGGCCGTCATCGGCCCGTCAGCTACCCTGACGGGCCGATGACGGCCCGATATAGATTTACGTAGAATGCTGACTGGGAGTCTTCATTGTCCGCACAGTCTGATCAGCCCAGCTAGCATTCTATGAAAATCTACATCGGGCCGTCATCGGCCCGTCAGCTACCCTGACGGGCCGATGACGGCCCGATATAGATTTACGTAGAATGCTGACTGGGAGTCTTCATTGTCCGCATGAAGAAACTTTGTATCTTTGGCTATTCAAAATGAGCGCAGTGAATACTTTGACCAGACTGTGCGAATGCGAAGACTGATTTGAATCTTCGCTGGGCACACATATCCGAAGGTTTTTTTTTTGTTTACGTTGCTGCTCTTATTCCAGCTTGCATTCTTTATAAATCCATAGCGGGCCGTTATCGGTCCGTCTGCTACCATGACGGGCCGAGCCCGTCAACTACCCTGACGGGCCAATAACGACCCGCTAAAGACTTATGTAGAATGCTTACTGGGATGGTACTGTAAAGAGACTCGTGAAACGTTTGTTTAAAGTGATGGACAGGCAGTGATGGACACCATAGATCCTACAAGTATTAGCTTTCACCAAAAAACTTGGTCTACGTTCAGCACACATTGTGTGCTGAGCGTAGGCCAAGCTTTTATTTGAAAGCTAATACAGTCAACTCTCGTTATCTCGAAGTCCAAGGGACTCTCTGAAATACTTCGAGGTATCCGTACCTTGACATATCAGATTTGCAGAATTGAGGAAAAAATAATTCGATTAACCACATTTAACAAATATATATGTAATTAGATTCTTGAAGTTAGAGATATATTAAAAATATTGTGGAAAAGAGGAGAAATTGCTCCTATTTCTCCTCTTTTCCACAATATTTTTTACCTGTTGTTAGATTTTCATGTTTAGGCAGGGACCAGATTTTCACTTCGAGATAAGCGGTTATTCGAGATAAGCGAGGTCGAGATAACGAGAATCAACTGTAATGTGCAGGATGATCAGCATTTTGTGCATGCTCGGACAGTGAAGGCCAAAATCAGACTGAACGGATGCGCATGCTGATCTAGTCTTCGCAGTCCGCACATGCAAAGAGACACGTTTTCGCATGGCAGGACCTCTTTAAAGTTCTTTAATACACTTATCTAAAAATTCCGTAAAAAACAAACAAACAAACAAAGAACCTGTAGGATTTAGATTTATTAGCTACTGAAACTACTATTATTGTTACATGTAGGTAGGCTTTAAGGTTTAAGGCGCTTAGCAAGATTGCAGCAGACGACATCTTATTTTTTTATTTTTTCATTATTTTGCAGAGAAAATAAAATGAAATACCAAGTCTTATTTTCTCTGAAAAAAAAAAAAGAAAAAAAAAAAGAGAAAGAAATAACAAATCAAAATGTCGTCTGCTGTATTTGTGCTTAGCGCTTTAAGGGTTAAGTTGGTAAGTGATGACGAAGTATATCACTGAGGACTATTCAAGTGGAATTTACCTGTTTATCATCATCGGAACCCAGGCTCACATAAAGGCTTTAGTGACCCCTAGTTACATTGACTGTACTGCACCCGACAGGCACACAACGTTAAAACAACGTCGAAACGACGTTGTTTCAACGTTGTGTATTACATATCGAATTAATGTTGAATCGACGTTGTTTCAATGTTGTGTGCCTGCTGGGACTTGGTGTTGTACTGCTAGGTGAGTGGAGAATAGTGTAGACCCTTATCATATGCTCAGCATTGCCTACAAGATTGCATCTGCGCCCAGCAAAGACTCGAATCAACCTGCATATCTGCGCTGGATGATCAGCCTTCGCTGTCCGCCTGATGATGTTTTGCATCTTTGACTATCCCTAGAATGCCCTGCGAAGACTCTGATCAGACTATGCGGAGGCGCAGGCTCATCTGAGCCTTCGCTGAATGAACAAGCAATCTTGTAGGAAATGCTATGCTCCGGCTCAATTACTGTATATTTGCAAAATGCAAACAGTTCCCTGCGTTCTGCATACATCATGTGAAGACTGGGACCAGGCTGCAAGGATGCACAAGCAGGCCTGCGTCCTAAAAGAGCAGCTGGTTCAAGGCGTACACTGTTTACCATTCATATAGCACTGTCTATATAGATACACAGAAAATTACATAGAGTCATAGAGGATTCCCAGCAGGCACACAACAACAAAATGACGTCGTATCAACGTCGATGCGACGTCATCACGTCGCATCGACGTTGATACGACGTCATTTTAACGTTGTGTGCCCACTGGGTTCGTTTATTTTGTTTATAACTACGGTAGGGAGATGTTCACATATTTTCAATATCAATAGTACCGGTAAGTCTTGATACGAGCTTCAACGTGAGAAAATGTACCATCAAACGTGTGCGCCTGGCGAGGACTCGAATCAGCCCCTTCCCCCTCAACACACACAGCCTGGTGTGAGTTCGACAGCCAAGGCTGAAAGGTTTCTTCGGGTCTACAACAAAGACAATGGTCAGCCTGCGTATATACTACTACTATAATTATACAGTCGAACTTCAATGGCTCGAACATCTTTGGGACCATTGAAATTTGTTCGAGACATGGGTAGTTCGAGCCACTGAGGGTTAACAATTGCGCCTGGTCAGGAAGCAAATGGCGATGATTTAGTAAACTCTTTTCAATTTTCTACATAATAATTGTATGTTGTAGGTACTCATTAGAATCACCTCGATGAGGCGATTCTAATGAGTACATACAACATACAATATCATGTCATCTCCCTAAATATTTGTCTTCTTGAGCTATCGGAAGAATTTTGTAGGGACTCAAAAACGAGTTCGAATTAGCCATGGTGAACGAGCCATCGGTGTTCGAGCTATTGAAGTTCGACTGTAATACGTTGAAGGAATCTTTCCTCACATTGTAATACGACTCATACGAACCTAGTCATGACATCACCTGCCACAGGCTAAACTGTATATGTGAACTTCGCACGCCCTGACCAGTTTCCACTAATACACAGTCTGGTCAAGACAACACAATTTGTCCGGGTATAACGTGACCTTGTAGAATTCGAACAGCATCTTCTGACCAGGCTACACATGTAGACAGTCGGGTAAGGGCATTTACATTTTGTCCAGATATATTCTGGACCTTGTAGATTTTTGAAAAATCGAACCGAGCATATCCTTACCAGGCTACACGCTTTCATTATCTGGTAATTTCACATTTTCGTATATGCCGTATGACAGTTTTTCTCATGACGCGGTTTATAGCCAGCAAACACGCAACGCCGCAAAAAAGTCATTTTGACGGTGCCACGTAACACTTGTCCTGCTGAACCCGGATATATCCTGCCTTTGCAAACAGTGCAGATCCAGATCATTTGGCTTCTGAAGCAGCCAACTGATCTGGATCTGCACTGTATGCCATTCAGTATGTGAATTTATATCAACAGTCTGGATCAAGGAATCTGATTGGCTGACAATTAGAAGTGGGCGTGGCATATTAATTTATTCAGCATGACAAGGATTAAGAAATGAAGGCATTTTAACGTGCATTTAAATATGAACAATATAGGGTCGCAAGCAAAGTAAACGAACCCCGAAAGGGTCAATATATACTTTGCTCCCAATATTGTTTGTTTGTTTGTTTGTTTGTTTGTTTGTGTTGAGGTTTTACGGCCCAGTCAACCCAATAGGGCCTTGTCGAGCGCGGTCAGTTTACCTAACCACACGTTTACTGGGCAGGCTTAGTCCTCTAAGCGGTTAACCAGTATTGTGCACATTCTTTCGCCAGAAACTGACAACTGCCCTTTTTGAATCAGCGGAAGGGAGAAAATGACCGTAGAAAATATTTCATGATCAATCTCAACGAAAGAATGTTGCCGACCTCGGCGGGGGTTGAACCCGCAACCTCCTGGGCCCAGTTGTTCAAAGCGTCGTTAGCTTAACGAGCTCGTTAAGGGTCATTTCGTTAACTGTTTTAGCGGATTCAATATACAATTTTCTGATATTTTTTGCAAAAAATTTCAGCGTATTTGCGTATCACTCGATCTAAATTTTAACGAATCGTTAACTAACGACATCGTTAGCTTTGACCAACTGAGCCCTGGTCTCCAGTCGGACGGCGCATCCAACTGAGCCACCGTTTGTTATACATCAACGGACGTTAAATAAATTGCCTTTATTACCTGCATTTACATTATTTTCCATCCATTATTTGACAAAAGAAAAAAAAATCTGGTTCGAGGGCTAAAATTGAAACACGAACCTATTACATATTAACTGCTGACCAGCTTCGTTATTGTCGTAACGTCATTTTGACGTCACATAATGATCATATAACGTCACGTGAGTCCGTGAGTCAATGAATTCATTGAAGTTTGAACAACATTACGTCCCATAAGTTAACTAAAGTTTGTTTATTCTGTAAATGCACAGCAAATATTTCGTCTTGAAGTCGCGGTAACGTTATATATATATATATATATATATATATATATATATATATATATATATATATATATATATATATACGTGTGTGTGTGTGTGTGTGTGTGTGTGTGTGTGTGTGTGTGTGTGTGTGTGTGTGTGTGTGTGTGAATATATATATATATTGTCTTTTTGAAGTAGCGGTAACATGCTAGCTTGTTTCGATGTCGCTATTACCATGATTACGAAATGACGTCGTGGAAGCTTACTGCACCCAACGTCGCAACAACAGAGGCATCGCACATGTTTTTCATGCATTGACATTTGCCGGGTTCCGAAGGAGTTGTCTGAACACAAGGCCGCAGGTCGATTTTTAAAGGGCCCGGGAAATGGTAGTGCAATGAAACTACATGTGCGCGCGCTGTTCGTGCATTTTTGTATAATTCCATTTAAAAGTCTCACGCCAGGAAAAGTCTGAAATATTACAAACTTGTGATATTTAGTATTTATATTACATTTCCGAAGCTGTTTTAGTAGTTTCTTCGGTAAATATAATTTATAATTCCTTGGAGGAACTATTTCCTCCTAGAGCAAAGAAGTATTTCTGTTAGAACGCTATCACGCCGTCCGACGAATGTATACGACATAATGTCGCAAACAATACTGACACCATTTGAAGACATCAAAAGAATATAAAACTATAAAACAGAATCTGAAGAAAAATAATTTTAAGCCTTGAGTTTAAAGTGTGCCTTGAGTTTAAAATACAGGAAACATTTCACACGAGGCTTGTAAATTTTATAAACAAACGCATGCTGATGCACTAGTTTGCTTATCGGGTTTGCAAATCGCTCGCGAAATATTCCTGTAGGTTAAACTCAGGGTCTGTTAACCCTTGTCATGCTGAATAAATTAAGATGCCACACCCACTCCTAATTTTCAGCCAGTCAGGTTACTTGATCCAGGATGTTGATTCAAATTCACATTCTAAATGGCAACCAGTGCAGATCAAGATCAGCTGGCTTCTTCAGAAGCCAACTGATCTAGATCTTCACTGTTTGCAAAGGCAGAGTGTATCCGGGTTCAGCAGGACAAGGGTTAATTAACCGCTATGTATATAAAGGCGTTTTTTTTTTTCCCGTGGAAATAAGAATTATGCTGACGTCAGTTTGCACGCACTACGTTGATGATGTGAACTATTGAAGTTTGATCACGATGACGTTTCCTTTAGACTCAGTGGAAAAAATTTGTCATGTTAGAATACATGTATACAATGGCAATATTCTGCTAAAACAAGAATGACGTTGACGTCAACAAAAGTTAAGAAAATGCTTATTGCAGAGCAGAAACGTCATGTCAAGCAATGTTAGTAAACAAAATGTTTCAACAAAAACCCTGTTCAAATAGCACGTGAATCTGCACATGGCTCCATACAGGTATATGCATTAGTATATATGCAAGAATATGGTTTCGATGACGCCATGACGTCGAAATAACTTTGCAACCTTGTATTTTTTTTTTATTTTTTACAGAAAGTAGGCATGGGGTAACGGCGACATGAAACGAAGACGTTGTTACCGACGTGTGGTGTTTACTGGGTTATTCTCTTCAGCAGTCAGTGAGTTTATTCAAGGGGAAGTTCACAAATGTACTGTCTTGTGTTTGAGCAAGTGGCGTCATTCCATCCAAAAAAACAGGATCTGAAGCATCACAGATATCTGATTCAGCGTTACATATCGTGTAAATACAGTTCGTTGTACTGCTGCTACCGGGTTGCTCTGGAAGAAAACAAAACAATGACTGCGGGCACAACAAATCCCTAGCACAGTACAAGTATTAGCTTTCACAAAAAATGGTCCCTGCTTAGCAAACAGTAAGTGCTAAGCAGGGCCCAAGTTTTTTTTTTGTTTTTTTTTTGTTTGTTTGTGTGTGTGTGTGTGTATGTGTGTGTGTGTGTGTGTGTGTGTGTGTGTGTGTGTGTGTGTGTGTGTGTGTGTGTGTGAAAGCTAATACTTGGTTATAATAACGTTGAACAGTCCATGGAAAATAGCATTGGACCAGTCCATGACCTTTCATAGTCCTTCCGGAAAATGACTTAGATTGTCTACGCCCATTTGCCGTAGAGCCGTAGACAATCGTCAGTGTTGTGCGTAGACAATTGTCAGTTATCATCGTCAGACAAATTGCGAGTCGTCTGCTAGTCAGACGATTCACATGAAATGTCAAACCTTATTTTCTCTGAAAAAATAAAATAAAAAGTCATTCAAAAATATCGTATCGTAGTTTTCATTGGCACTTTAACACTCCCGGTAAACACGTCAAACTGACTCGGATGGAGGTCAGTTAAACAATTTGACTATTATCCGGACGTCAATTTAAAGGGTTCCTGTAATGTGTTTTCGTTAATCTTTCAGTCCGGCAGACCAAAACAGATACCTATGCAAACAGTGTAGATCCAGATGAGATGGCTCACAATGAGCCATCTCATCAGGATCAACACTGCTTGCCATCTTGTTAATGATAATTGACGAAATCCCCTATTTACAAAGAATTAACGTGTCCGAATTCAAAGATGGAAGAGTCCAGTCTGGAAACTCAGGGGTGAAAGGTTAACTAAAGGAAGGTCACATGTAAGATTTTTCTTGACACAAGAAAACTATTTATAAAGTCTCACAAGGTTAGTTACAGTCTTTTCCCTACTGTGGTACATCAAGACATTCCCACAGTCACATGACTCAAAATGTGCGGATTCACATCATCCTGCGCATGCGAAAGGTCTCGTCCGGGCATTTGCTCTCCATTCCACAGTCTGTATTATTCAAAGATTCTATTAGTGGACAGCGAAGGCCCTGATTAGACTGTGCGTATGCGCAGGCTGATCTGGGCCTTCGTTTTCCACATATGCCCCAGACACGTTTTCGCATGGCGCGGCCCCCATGATAATGACAACTGGACTTTCACATCACATTCCATGTCTGCCCTTACCAGAACAGTTAAGACCTGCCAAGAGTAGGAAAACCAAATTTCTGTATAATTTACATTATAATGTATTAATTTTAGAAGGTATCTTCCTACCTTCAAACCAATTTTAGAAGGGATTTTCCTATCTTCATTGTTCAGTGAAATTGTGCGATATATTTACTGCATTTTTCACAGACCGTTGCCACAGCAGTGTTATGTTTACACAACATGCACAGTCAAGCCTCTCTAAATCGACTCTTGAAACAACGATTTACCGGCAGGAAACCGTCGCTCAAGAAGTGTCAGTTGAACAGAAATTACGCAAGACTGTTGTATTTAAAACTTAAGAAGCATATGTTTTCAATATTTGTTGGAATCGCCTTATTGAGCGATTCTGTCAAATAGCCAAAGCATGTTCTATGAGGATATAAGAATAAAAGATGCCCTTTCTTACATATCATCCTGCTGCATTTAATTCAATTTACAGTCAAACCTCGATAGCTAGAACACCGATGGCTCGTTTACCACGGCTAATTCGAACTCGTTTTTTTGAGTCCCTACGAAATTCTTCCAACAGCTCAAGAAAACAAATATTTAAGGAAATTTTCTTATTTTATCACGAAATTGTATGTTGTGTGTACTCATTAGAATCGCCTCATCGAGGCGATTCTAATGAGTACACTCAACAAACAATTATTATGTAGAAAATCGAAAAGATTTCCATAAATTATCGCTATTTGCTTCCTGTCCTGGTGCCATGATATAAAAATGGCAACTTTTCAGATAAAAAATTCTGATATTTTTTATATTTCTGCTCAAAACATGGATTGTGGGTACTCGTTAGAACCGCCTCGTCGAGGCGGTTCTAACGAGTACCCACAATCTATGTTTCTGAGCAGAAATAAGAAAAATAATGTATACCCCTGTAAACCCCAGTTTTACTATATAAAAGTGGGGTTTGAGGGGGTCAAAATTATATAGTCATGTTTTCGTGATGAGCCATTGAAGTTCGACTGTAAATGCAACATCTTACAAACGGCATTGTAAGATGGGTTGGTTAACTGTACTCACCGGGAGCCCAGTAGTATTCTGTTATAGGATTCCCACTGTTGAGCCACACGTAATTCCCATCAGTAGTCATTTCCATTGCGTTGATCCAGTAATCTGTGCTGTCTCCGGCTACAATGGGATTATATGGGAAGCAAGTATTAGCTTTCACAAAAGCTTGGTCTACACTTAGCACACACTACGTATGTGCTATGCGTAGACCAAGCTTTTTTTTGCGAAAGCTAATACTTGGTTATAATGTAATAATATTAGGCAGTCCATGGAAAATAGTACTGGACTAGTCCGTAACCTTTCATAAAGTGCTTCGGGAATAATGGCAAATATCAAGATTGCCTACGCCCATAGAGTAGACCAAGCCTTTTTCGGGATAAACTTAAAACTTGGTTGTTGTCTACTCCCATGGGCGAGGACAACTACATAGAGTTTGGTTGGAACACGAAAGTGAATCCGTTGTTGACCCATTTATTGGAACACCTTCATATACAGATGATGTTCTTCATTCACATGCACTGTTTCGGCTCACCACACTTATGTAGATAGTCTAAAAGGCTACCATTGTAGCACTATAAAAGGTTATGGGATATACATATATTTTGACAATTTCATTTTTAAAGAAGGTGACTGCCTTAGTGCTGCTAAGCGCAATTCAAAGCATTCCCCGGACAGCGTGACAAAAATTTGCTATTTTTATAATTACGTCGTACTTATTTTAGTTTTGATGAGGTAAGCCTAAAAAGCGAAGTGAAATTAGCTGTTATTACTTTTTAAATTTGGGTCATTCGCATTTCCACGAGTGTAATGTCGTTAAATATGATTCTTACTTTAGATTAACCAGAAACATTTTTATGCGGTAACGTTGCGTTGCTAACGTTGGTATCTTTGGTTACGCTGTCTATATCGGAACGTTGTACTATTAAAACACTATGAACTGATTAACTTGTTGCATACTTACTCAGTCGTTTCGATGAGATCTCATTTAGACCTCTCCAGTTCACCCTTTGCGTTTTGGAATTTAGCCGATTTAGCCAAGATTTGCATGTAAAGAACCCAAGACTATTAAAATCATCTTTAACATGTATTATGTGCGAAGCGTAGATCAAGGTCTTTTTTTATGAAAGCTTATACTTGTAATTTAATAGCGTTAAGCAGTCCACGGAAAAATAGCATTTGATCAGTCCGTAACCTTTCATATCCCAGTCAGCATTCTACGTAAATCTATATTGGGCCGTCATCGGCCCGTCAGGGTAGCTGACGGGCCGATGACGGCCCGATGTAGATTTACGTAGAATGCTAGCTGGGAAAGTGCTTCTGTAGCAATTGCAAAATGTTAAGATTGTCTACGCCGGGAGTAGACATAGGCAATAAAGAAAACCGAGAAAAAGACAGGAAAAACTGCAATGAACGCAAAATATAATTAAACACACACACACACACACACACACACACACACACACACACACACACACACACACACACTGTATTTGCGCGCGTGCGTGCGTGCGTGCGTGCATGCGTGCGTGTGCCCTGTTTGTTGTTTTATTGTTGTATTTAGTGGGTTTTGTTTGGCAATATGATCAGCTCGCTGAGAAAAAGAAAGTTTGTTGCTTTATTCTTTTCATTTGGTTGTGACATGTGTATTGTACGTCGAAGTTATTTACTTTTCCTCTGGGTGCCATTGTTAGATTGTGTTCATGTTTTCTATTTTTTTTCAAAAATCAGAAGGCTGACTGTACCACATTTAATCATGCATTTTGTAAGATTGTAATTTTAAGGGAAATCGAAACAAGAGGTAGGTTTTTAGCCCTTTTTTTAACCAGTGAGTTCTTTTGTGGCTTCTGGAAGCAAATTCATTCCTTTATAGAAAACTCCTTTTCAGAAGAGAGGCAAAACAATTTTGAAGGGGTTACCCACCTTGAAAGTGTATCCATTCCCCTTAAAACATATTGAGTAGTTAACCCTTTCACCCCTGGGTTTCGATAATGGACACTTCCATCTCTGAATTTGGATACATCCATTGTTGCAAATAGGGGTTTCAGTTAAACATAAATAAAGAATGGCAAATAGTGTAGACCGGATGATACGGCTCGTTACGTCTCATCTGGATCAAATAAGTATTACTCAGGAAACATCAAACTCACTAAAGAAGAAGAGATAGGAAAAAATATAAATCTAAAAGGCTGCCTTTGGAAACAAACAAAAAAATAAACAAAAAAACGGATATCGGATATTGAGGTTATGTCTCTTC
Source organism: Anodontia alba (assembly GCA_964016985.1). NCBI lineage: Eukaryota > Metazoa > Mollusca > Bivalvia > Lucinida > Lucinidae > Anodontia > Anodontia alba. Next base: position 102,850,277 of record OZ024824.1, read on the forward strand.
ATATGCAATAATGTAGGTTGCATACGCCCCTTCTCAGCTAGCATTATTTATAAATCTACAGCGGGCCGTTATCAGTCCGTCACTACCCCGGCGGGTCGATAAAGGCCCGCTATAGATTCATATAGGATGCTTATGGGTTAGCACCGGCTTAAGCGGTATTCGATTTTCAAAGCAGCCAGAATGAGCTCAATGATCCCAAAGGAAATAAAATATAATCTGCACTATGGTGAAGTACGGGCCGGGAGACTTTTTACGACGGCACTTAACACTAGCTTCAGTGGAGTATAATAAAAAAAATATAAAAGGTTACCTTTTGAAAAAGAATGAAAATCGGAGACTCGGTTTTATTAGGTCTCCTCCCCCCCCCCTCCCCCCCCCCACAACCGCCCCTCCTCCCCCCCCCCCCCCCACCCCCCGCCCCTGTCCAACCACCTAAAAAAAACACCGGCTTAAGCGGTATAAGAGATATTCAATTTTCAATGTAACAGAAAGGAAATAAGCAAGGTTTGGGTGTCCATAAAACCCGGTATTCATCCCAACGGTTTTACTGTTTACCACCCCAAGGCAGTGTACCTGTTGTAGTACCTCCTCGTTTGTTATACACGGTTCGTTTATTATTCTATGTACTCGTAATTAGGGCCTTATCTGTTGCTTTCTGAATGTTTGGCATTTCTTGGGTATTTCCATATTTACCCAGCTAGCATTCTACGTAAATCTACATCGGGCCGTCATCGGCCCGTCAGCTACCCTGACGGGCCGATGACGGCCCGATATAGATTTACGTAGAATGCTGACTGGGTACTTACCTGCAATATTATGTAATATTACTCTCAGGTACTCGTGCTCCACTCGATTTTCTACCTCTACTAGTCTACTACCAGATGCTAGACTCTCACAGAGATCCTTAAAACAATTAAAACACACTTAATTAAGCCTACACAACTAAAAGCCAAAACAAACGCGTATAAAAAGCAGATCAGAATTGCTTTCAATTAAATTCAAACATTTATTTTTTTATCGATTGATGTGGCAATGTAGCATAAACGATAAAGTGTAAAGCAATAAGATACAACCAAAGAAGACACGCGGAAGTACCCCAGAACTTAACTGAACAAATGTGTTTTTACCAGATCTTTCTTATACCATCACAGTATTTAATTAGATGTTGTAATAGCAGCAAGACAAGAAGCTAATACTTTTGAGAGTTTAGTGGAACTGCATGAGTTTGCTTTATAATGACCTTCGGTCACCTATATAACGTATAAGTCCTGGGCCCAGTTGTTCAAAGCATCGTTAGCTTAACGAGCTCGTTAAGGGTCATTTTGTTAACTGTTTTAGCGGATTCAATATACACTATTCTGATATTTTTTGCTGAAAAAATGTGAGTGCTTTAAGCTACTCACATTTTTTCAGCAAAAAATTTCAGCATATTTGCGTATCACTCAATGAAAATTTTAACGAATCGTTAACTAACGACGTCGTTAGCTTTGAACAACTGGGCCCTGGAATGTATTCCACTATTAGTAAGTGCAAAATGTGCCCCTTTATTGCAAATCTGCTTTCGTTTTGTTACAAAAGAGACTTAATGTACGTTTGTGTATGCTGGGTTTAGTGAAGTTAGTGACTTTTATATTTGAAATAAAATTTTAAATGCTTAACTTCTTTAGCAAAAACAACTTAAACATTTTTTCCTAAATTTTCTTACTGCCATTCTGAATTAATGTTCAGATACAACGTTAGTTTCAAAACACTTCTGCAAGAAGGTCTGTCCGAACCTGAATTTTATGGCGACTAAGTCTATGAATTCGCAAAGATTGTTAAATAATAGACCTTTCGGAAAAAGTCAACAAGATTGTCACTCACTACTAAAGAACAGGCCCCGAGGTTATAAAACTTTTTTCATGCTCAACTCAGCTGAGCATGAAATATTTTTCTGCTAATAAATATGAAAATGCCAACTGTAGTTGGCATATTCATATTTATTAGCAGAGAAATTTTCATGTTCAGCTATCTTTAGCAAGAAAGAATTTGCTGTTATAAGTAACTTGCGATTCATTAACAGGAAAAATTTCATGCTCAGCTGAGGTGAGCATGAAAAAAAGTTTATAACCTCGGGGCCAGGTCACAACATGGATATTTTGCGGCAAACTGCATGCATGGTTATCAACTCAATAACGGCTGATAAATTTTCGTCCCTCTTTAATTGCACGAACTGTAGGTCGGTCCTCAAACTAAATGAAGGCTCCTTCCTCAATCTGTTTCAAAAGGTTGGCGACTGACTAATAATGTCTGTGGCCGGGCCCACTGTGCTCCTGTTTGTGGTTTTCTTGTGTTCTGGCTTCAGATCGCCATTGAACCTTTTGCGTTGTTTCATCACAGTGTTTTTGATAATACGTGTATCACTGTGATCTTTCACAGATGAGGTTTAAGACCCCTATGCGGACCGAACACAAATTTATAACTTGGAGCTGCGATTTGGAGCTGCAGCAGAATTAAGGGCGATGTATCGCGCGAGTATAACTAGTTTTAGTCCCCCTAGTTTTCCTGCAGACCGTTTCGAGACGATCTGTTGTAGTTCTTCTTTGTTTGTGCGTCTGTGGTTTCATATGTGGCGTTTGTTATGTCCTCATTTGTTCCTCATCTCTCCTTCTTTTGGCGTCTCTGGAAGAGTGTGATTCGTGATTGTTGCGTTTCCTGGATATCTTCACTTATATGTTTGCAAACCATTACGTAAACATGCATTACAATATATAGAAACTTTCATCTCCAAAAACTGACAATTTTCAGACGAGAACTATGATATTTTTTCATATTTATGCTCAACCATAGATTTTGGGTACTCGTTAGAACCGCCTCGCCGAGGCGGTTCTAACGTGTACCCAAAATCTATGTTTTTAAGAAGAAATTAGAAAAATACTGTATACCCCTATAAACCCCAATTTTACTACATAAAAAGTGGGGTTTAAGGGGGTCAAAATTATATAGGTATGTTTTCGTGATGCTTGATAGTCTCTGATCAGACTGTTAGACTAGGATACGGATATCCTCCTCCTCTAGGGACTTGGGACATTTTTTTCTGAAAGATACATTATACTTGATCAAATTCAACCTGTTAAGCTTGTTGTTGGGGCTTCAGCCTGTAAAAGACTGTTATTTACGTTACGCGTTGAAGATATGTTTGAGTAACAAGACAAAAGGTAAGGTTAGAAAAGATATGTGAAATATTTCCAAATGTGATCAACTCAGTGTGTGCTCTATTGATGCCCATTTAAAACACTTCGCAACCTAACCATGTTTTTAAAGTGTTTATGCGTTATTGTGTCTATATTGGCTAGTAATCTACATAACGCCAAGAAAAAAAAAGGTCTTTCACCTCTGCACTTATCATTTCAGAAACCATGTCTAAAATTATATATTTTTACTATATTTCTAAAAACCAAATCCTTATAAAAGGCAACGGGTTTAATTTTCTAGGCTGCTTCTCTTCTCTATCCGATGAGACAGATTAGTTTTTTGTAAACTATGGCATGAGTGCAAACTATAGTTTTCGTTATATCTAATATGGAAAATAAGAACCAATAACTTTTTATTCAGCTGAATAATCTTTTGTGAAAACTGACGGCTGAACTCTTTTCAAGTTCTTTTTAAAAATAACATACAGTGACTGATTATAATATGTGATAACACCCGTACCAGTGGAAATGCTTGTAACGAAAATAACAGTAAAACACTTATTGTATGATGCCAGCGTTACATTTTCTGTGCTATGTACGGTATCTTTGATTCAGGGTAAAATCACTATATACTTAAAAGCATACACCTTATAAACCGTTTCGTAGTTTCTTTTTATTCCCTGACGAGTGCTGATGTAATCTCATTAAATAGACATGACAGCGCTCGACATGACCCCATTGGGTTCACTGGGCCCTAAAACCTCAACACAAACAAACACACACACACATTTTCGCAGTTGCCTGCCCTGAAAGCGTGTCGATTCCCCATCACAATGTTCATACCTAAGAACACCACAAATATTAGCTTTCATGAAAAGCTGGTCTGCGCTTACTACACAAAGACGAAGTTTTTTTTTGTTTTTTTTTTTTGTGAACGCCAATACTTGGTTTTAATAACGTTTAGCAGTTCATGGAAAATAGCATTCGGCCATCCCATAACCTTTCATGAAGTGTTTCCGGGGCAATGGAAACATTTAGATTTATCTACACCCGTGGGCATAGATAAAAAAAAATCCATTGCTGGACCGTTAGGCATTTTTACCCATACCTGTGAATCGGAAAAGTTTAAACCTCCAGCGTTCGTATCGTTTGTAATATAGTAACAACTACCACTGTACGCGAAATAGTACTGGAATGGGTCTGGACACCAACTGAAACATGATCAATGTAAACTTTAAGAAATGAAGGTAAATGTTTTAAAGTTCATTGAAGTATGAAATCGGGTCACGAGCAAAGTAGGTGAACCTCAAAAGGCTTCATGTAAACTTTGCTCGCGACCCCATGTTGTTCATACTTCAATTATCATTTTATAATTTACCATATTACTTATATTTATATTATTTTCCATCCATTATCTGACGAAAAATCTCACTCGAGGGCTAAAACTGAAACAAGAAACAATTGTACGCGGTTTTCCTATTAACTGCGGTACAGAGTCGGTGACGATCGTCCAATCATATTGGAGAGAACCATAGTTTATTTTGACGTCACTTAATGACAATGTGACGTCACGTATCAATGTATTCAATGAAGTATGAACATTACGTCCAAATAGCAGTTATCGGAAAAGATGGCTATGACGTCATCGCAGATCGTACAAGTAATCTCACGGGTGCATAGTAGACGAGCATCCATAGAAAATGTACGGAAATAAGGCTACAAAGATGAATAATATGGATAAATAGTATAATTTCTTAGCAGTAAGAAACGTGCAATGACTAAATTTTGAGTGGTTAGAAGGATGCCAAATTATGAATAATTAAAGAAGTTATAGTGAGAACAGCTCGCGACGCGCGAACGAAGGGAGCTCTACGGTAGAGAATATGATCAAGGAAAAGTAACATACAACGATATATACTTTCAGCAGAAATCGTTCTGACCAATTTTCTTCGCGGAAGTTGTCACCGGAAGTTGACAGGACTGGAGCGGACTTGATACTAATAAGCGTCACGAAGTGACAAGAAACGAGTGTCAATTAGTGTCACGAACATATACTGCTGATTATTTTTATTATTTATTATTGATTTACATATATGTTTTATATACTGATAGTCATTCTTTAATGATGCTGTGAAGGACTTTTGAAGAGACTACAGCTAGGGTCTGTGCTGTGCTCGCATTTAGGCTAAGCCTATTTTCATATTATACTGATAGTCAGTCTTTAATGATGCTGTGAGGGGCTTTTGAAGAGACTACAGATAAGGTCTGTGCTGTGCTCGCATTTAGGCTAAGCCTATTTTCATATTATTCATTTTAAAATAAGGTCATAGTAGTTTGAATTGTCAGTGTCTTTTTCTAATTAACGCAAACTTTCTATTAAAAAATATCCTTTATCCAAACTGGAAGAATTTTAATAGCGAGCACAACTCGCGACGCGCTTCGCGCGTCGCGAACGAAGTGAGCTCTACGGTAGAGAATATGATCAAGGAAAAGTAACATACAACGATATATACTTTCAGCAGAAATCGCTCTGACTAATTTTCTTCCCGTTTTCTTCCCGGAAGTTGTCACCGGAAGTTGACAGGACTGGAGTGAACTTGATACTAATACGCGTCACGAAGTGACAAGAAACGATTGTCAATAAGTGTCACGAACATATATTGCTAATTATTTTTATTATTTATTATTGATTTTCATATATTTTTTATATACTGATAGTCATTCTTTAATGATGCTGTGAAGGACTTTTGAAGATACTACAGCTAGGGTCTGTGCTGTGCTCACATTTTGGCTTAGCCTATTTTCATATTATTTTTATATACTGATATTCATTCTTTAATGATGCTGTGAAGGACTTTTGAAGAGTGCAGATTTAGGTCTGTGCTGTGCTCGCATTTAGGCTACGCCTTTTTTCATATTAGCGAGCATAGAACGAAGTGAGCTCTACGGCAGAGAATATGATCAAGGAAAAGTAACATACAACGCTATATACTTTCAGCAGAAATCGCTCTGACCAATTTTCTTCCTTTTTCCCGGAAGTTGTCTCCGGAAGTTGGCAGAACTGACTGGGGCGGAATTGATTATATCGCTATTCACAAGATTTGGGTCTCACTAATAAGCGTCACGAAGTGACAAGAAACGAGTGTCAATAAGTGTCACGAACATATTCTGCTGATTATTTTTCATTATTGATTTACATATATTTTTGATATACTGATATTCATTCTTTAATGATGCTGTGAAGGACTTTTGAAGAGTCTACAGATAGGTCTGTGCTGTGCTCTCATTTAGGCTATGCCTATTTTCATATTATAAAATTACACGAAATAACTGTTTTTCGCGCGCATACGTTTTCAGGACGGTAGTTTTAGTACCAAAGAGCGTATAATACCTGCTGGGATGAATACAGATAACTGTACAATTCAAACTGGTGTTTATCAACTAACACACAACTATTTATTTATTTATTTATTTATTTATTTATTTATTTATTTACTATTTATTTATTACAAGAGGGTTACACATTTGGCTGAAATGCTAGTCTACCATGTGGCCCTCATAAAAAACAACATATCACGGCATATATACATATGAAAAAAAAATAAATATAAATCTTACAATAATTATCTTATTTTAATGCATTTTCATCCAAATTGTGGACAAAAAAAGTTATACGAAATGTCCTTCTTGACAAACTCAAGCAAATCCCTGGATGAATATCCTCACCGACTAAAATTGTCCGAAATGCATTTCTGGTGCACAAGTTAATAAGTTTGAATTTATTGCGACAAAAAAAATATGAGAAACTAGCATAACATGGTAGTTTTTAAGTACGTCTGTGATACATGTAATGAAGTAAAAAAATGAGTCAAAATAAAGAGTTGGAGGCTTTTGACATATATTCTATATAGGGTGTAATGCCATTGATTTGCACTTGTGATAAGTTACCTGTAAGTTACCTGTATGTAGAGCGACGACGTCACACCATCTTTTCCGAAAATCCCAATAGATGTTTCCTTAAATACACGGAGAATGTAAATATACCCATTTGTAAACCCTTTAATCTTTATTATTCTCTGAGCCATTTCAGCAGACGACAAACTGCACAGCATGTAAGGCTCAGTGCCATGGCATATAGTGCAAAAGGTAAAGGGTTATAAGAGGTAATTTTGCACAAGGTTAATTATCTCAAAACCCCTTCTCCCCTCCCACCAAGCAGCTTTGTTGTTGATCGTTCCTAGACAGCATAATTTATCTGTTGCAATTTCTCGTCGTTTGTTCGGTCTATTTTTGATGAAGTGCCGCTTTATGATGCCGTTTTGTGTCATTCTTAAACCTTTGGGATAACTTTGATCCGTGGTTGTGGCCTGTGTATCTCCACATTTGTTTCTTTTCGGATTGATTGTAATCGATCCAAAGTATACATACATCAAATAACCTTAAGATTGTTGTCCATGTGATTATCACTGACCAATGAAATCCATGTAACGGTTATTTACGGCCGCGCTATTCTTGTCGCTGTGACGTCAGTGTGCTCTCAGAGGGTTACTTGTAAAACCTGGACTGGGCTTAGAGCCGGGATATTGGCAAACAGTGCAGACTCAGATCAGGCGCCATAGAACGCGGCGTCCGATCAGGATCTGCACTGTTTGCTTTGCTTACAGAAAGTTAAGGGCTAAATGAAACAAGTCCCCGTTCAGGACCATTTTCCCAGTCTACACTAAGAGACAATTGACCCATCAGTGCTTTGATTGCACCCTTGATCTGTCGTTCAGATCAGGACGTTAACGCTTTGCACACTGGGTAAAATTTTCAGCAGACGACAATTTGAAATATTTTTCTTATTTTTCCCAGAAAACAGGATTTGACATTTCATGCAAATTGTCTCCTTAGACAATCTGCATGAAATGTCAAATCCTGTTTTCTGGGAAAAATAATAAAAATATCATCAATTTGTCGTCTGCTGAAAATGCCCAGAGAGTGGTAAAGGTTAAGCTAAACCACACACATAAAATGAAACCTTAACTGTAACTGCATTAAACCTTCAATGACTTGAACAAAGATAGCCCATTTATCGTGCCTAATTCGTTCGTTTTTAGTTCCTAGGAATTTCTTCAGATAATAAAAAAAACATATATTTCGGGATATTTTCTTTATTATGAAAGGTATGCTGTGTGTACTCATTAGAATCGCCTCATCGATATGATCCTAATGAATACACTCAACATACCATTATTTTAAGGATTATTGAAAACATCTCATTTGCCTCCTAACGTGGTGCTATGATTAACCCTCAGTGCCTCGAACTACCCTTGTCTTGGTCAAGTTTCCACGGTCCTAAAGATTTTCGAGCCATTAAATTTCGACTGTAATTTGTGATTGCTTCCATCATAATCTAAACTGAGTCGGAGTCCAGCATTTTCTACAAGGTGCAGCTAGTTCTATACACAGCGCTAGTTGAGGCACCTTTATTCAACCCCAAAGTATTGTTTTTTTTTTCTTATTTCTCTATGAAAACAAATGTTGTGAGTACTCATTAGAAGCTCGGACCCATCAATGATGGGTCCGAGTTAGAAGCGCCTCGCCGAGGCGCTTTTAATGAGTATACATAACATGTGTTTTCGTGGAGAAACATTATGAAAACACGCCTATTCAAATATACAGAAAATTTCACCTCCAAAAACTGAAAATTTTCAGATAAAAAACTGATATTTTTCATATTTCTACTCAAAACATAGATTGTGGGTACTCGTTAGAACCGCCTCGGCGAGGCAGTTCTAACGAGTACCCACAATCTATGTTTTTTGAGCAATAATAAGAAAAATAATGTATACCCCTATAAACCCCAGTTTTACTATATAAAAGTGGGGTTTAAAGGGGTCAAAATTATATAGGCATGTTTTCGTGATGTAAGAAAAATACTGACCTGATACCCACGCTTATTTAGACCTGTGTCTATACCACTGAGACTGCATGACGTTCAGCGAGGAATCGGATCAGCCTGAACGTCGTAGCAGTCAGATCGGTGTCTCAGCGGGTCATTCTGTGCGAGCCAAGAATCCAACGCGTCTTCAGGCGGGCAGGGAAGAGCTTGCTCAATTGAGTCTTCACTGGGTGTACACGCAATCTTGAAGGAAATGCCGTGTTCGGACTCAGTTATGATTGACTGCATGGATTCTAATTTGATTAAAAATACTTACAGTCGAGTATACAAGTGGGGGCCGAAGCGCTCCAAGAACCAGAACTTAGGCACGTCCTTGTACATGGACCATCAAGAAGGTAATCGTCTTCACAGCTGTAAGTTGCTATACTTTCGAACATAGTTCCAGCAGACAGCTGAACGTGGCCGTGGGCAGGGTCGTTTAGCAGTACGCAATGGTCATCTTCATAGTCTGGTATACAGGTTGGGGCCGAAGAGCTCCAAGAACCTGAGCTTAGGCAGGTCCTTGTACATGGACCATCAAGATGGTAACCGTCTTCACAGCTGTAAGATGCTATATTTTCGAACGTAGTTCCCTCAGATATTTGAACGTGGCCGAGGACAGGGTCAGTTAGCGGTCCGCAATCTACATGTTAGTATGAAAACATGCATTATTTCAACTCTTTCCCCGCTAGTGGCGACTTTTGTCGTCTGCTGATAACCTTTGCAAACAGTTTGGATCCAGATCAGGCCCGACAAAATGTCGGGCCTGATCTGGATCCAAACTATTTGACACGGATGGTATTCCTGAAAGATTCTTTCGGAAAAAAAATAATTTGAAAAAAAAAAAAAAAAAAAAATCACAGACGACCCAATTCATAAAGAAGACTAGACGCACAATTCACGTCTCACAAAGCAAAGCTGGGAAGGCGAATGCGCAGTTCTCATTACTTGTGGTAGGAATATTCATGTATATTGTCTTCACAACGTGGCTCACCATCCTCTTACTTTGTTCAGGTGACATTCATCCAAATCCAGGACCCACATCCCATTCGTCTTCATCTGTAACGAGTCTGTCTACTTCATCTTCAAGCTTGTCTACTACAGTTTTTGACTCCCTTCCACTCAATCATAATTTATCATTTGTTCACTACAATGTCCAAAGCATCCTCCCGAAGCTCGAAATACTTCATGCAGAGCTCCATGAATTTGACATACTTGCATTCTCTGAGACTTGGCTAAACCCTTCCATTGATAATGAAGATATATTGCTTCAGCAATACCAGGCGCCAGTGCGTAAAGACAGACAAGGAGATGCTCATGGAGGGGTAATTATTTATGTTAAGGAGGGTATCCATTATAAACGGAGGAATGACTTAGAAATTAGAGGTATAGAGAATATATGGATTGAGATAGCCAATAACCATAAAAGCATACTATTTGGCCTGTTTTATCGACCGCCTAATTCGAATAACAATTACTTTTCTAATATTGAAGACTCTATTACCCTCGCGGTAGATACTAATATTCGTGAAATAATCGTCATGGGAGATTTTAACTACAATTTGTTGAATTTGCAATCATCTAGAAAGATCAATGCTCTGTGCACTCAGTTCTCTTTGTCTCAAACAATCGAAGAAGCCACCCATTATACTGAGAATTCTTCGTCTTTAATTGATTTATTAATAGTCAGTAACAAAAATAGTTTGCTTTTAAGTGGTATAGGTGACCCATTTCTGAATCAGGATATACGTTACCATTGCCCAGTATACGGAATTCTCAAGTTTGCTAAACTAAAACGTAAAACATTTAAACGTCATATTTGGGACTATGAAAAAGGAAATTATCAATCATTACGTGAGCAAGCATCCTTAGTAGACTGGCCTGCTCTTTACGACGATAACATTGACACATACTCTGTAAATATAACTTCAAAAATAATCGACCTAGCCAAAGATAACATTCCAAATAGAAATATTACAATCCATCCTTCAGATCCTCCATGGATAACGTCAGAATTAAAAAGATATATTCGCAAACGCAAACGGTCATATCATAGAGCAAAACGAACAGGAAATGAAACAGACTGGAGTAAGTTTAAGAAATTACGAAATCAAACAGTTAAAATGACACGCAAATGTAAACAGTTTTACAATGACAAAATAGCAGACAAACTGCGGTCTGAATCCCTTTCTTCAAAAGACTGGTGGTCTACATTAAAACAAATAATCGCCCCAAACTCAAGAATATCTGTTCCGCCACTTGAGGTCAATAATAACATAATCACAGACGAGCATGACAAAGCAAATGTTTTAAACAATTTCTTCCAAAGTCAAACACTCCTGGATGAACAAAATGCTGTTCTTCCTGATTTAACTCCAGCTACTGTTGATTCTTTATTGGATCGTATCGTTTTGACTCCTCATGAGGTTGAATTAGTACTCGAGGTATTGCCTGTAGGTAAAGCTTCTGGACCAAATGGGCTGAGTAATCGTATTCTAAAGGAACTTTCGCATCAACTAGCTTCTCCTTTTTGTTCACTCTTCAATGACTCATTGCACAAAGGTGTTGTGCCCGTTTCTTACAAAGAGGCTCATGTTTGCCCTGTTCCGAAGAAAGGTGACTTGTCTGCTGTAAATAATTATCGACCAATATCTCTTCTAAACTCTGAAGACAAGCTTTTTGAACGTCTTGTCTTCAAACATCTGTATAATCATTTACAAACTTATAACTTGCTCTCTTCGCTCCAGTCCGGTTTTATACCTGGCGATTCAACTGTCAACCAACTTACATATTTATATAATACTTTTTGTCAGGCCTTAGATTCTGGCAAAGAAGTGCGGGTTGTCTTCTGTGACATCAGCAAAGCTTTTGACAGGGTTTGGCATGCAGGACTACTTTTGAAACTTGAAGCAGCTGGTGTCACAGGACAAGTCCTAGAATGGTTTAAGAGTTATTTAACTAATCGAAAGCAAAGAGTTGTTCTGCCTGGTGCTGTCTCAGATTGGATTTTTATACATGCTGGAGTCCCTCAAGGTTCGATCTTAGGACCCCTTTTATTTCTTGTGTATATCAATGATATTGTTCTTGATATAGGTTCCAATATTCGACTTTTTGCAGATGATACAAGTGTTTATATTGTTGTCGATGACCCCGTCACTGCAGCTGCTTGTATTAACGCTGACTTAGGAAGAATAACACAATGGGCTGCTAAGTGGTTAGCCACTTTTAACCCTCCAAAAACTGAATCTATGTTAATTTCGCGTAAATTAAATAGAAACCTTCACCCCCCATTATTTATGCAAAATGTACAAATAACTGAAGTGGACTCTCATAAACACTTAGGAATAGTATTCTCACAAGACTGCTCATGGCACAAACATATAAACTACATATCTGAAAAAGCGTGGACAAGAATAAATATCATGAGAAAACTTAAATTTCAACTCGACCGAAAATCTCTTGAAACCATTTATATTGTATTTATAAGACCGTTGCTTGAGTATGGTGATGTCATATGGGATAATTGTACCCAGTAGGAAAAACGAGAACTGGACAAAATACAAAATGAAGCTGCCAGAATAGTTACGGGAGCAACAAAGTTAGTTTCGTTAGACACACTCTATTCTGAAATTCGATGGGAAACTCTCGAACAGAGACGCAAAAACCACAGGCTAACTCTTTTCTATAAAATGAGATACAGTTTAACTCCACAGTATCTATCCTCTTTGGTACCTGAATCTATTAGTAATGTTTTTAATTATAATTTAAGGCATTCAAATAATCTACGAGGAATCAATGCTAGAACCACTCAGTATCAACAATCTTTTCTGCCAACGGCCATCAAAGAATGGAATAATCTGCCATTAGAACTCCAGCAAAGTAATACTGTTAACTCTTTTAAATATAACTTAACTAAAGACAAGGAACAAACACCGAAACACTATTATACTGGCAGTCGCCGCCTCCAGATCTTACACACTCGTTTGCGTACTCACTGCAGTGCTTTGAATCTGGATCTGTTCCTGAAAAATGTCTCTGAAACTCCACTGTGTAGTTGTGGTAGTATCGAGGATTCGCAGCATTATTTTTTCCATTGCTCACATTACCAAACTCAACGCACAGCTATAATGAATGCTATATCTACAATTCAGACACCTACTTTAAATCTGTTGCTATACGGCAGCTCAAACCTCTCTGTTGACATAAACAAAGCCATTTTTGATAAAGTTCATAAATTTATATTGGACACTAAACGGTTTTAAATCTGTAGTAAATGCATGTTGCAGGTACAACTTGTCCTGAACAATATCTGCATTGTCTGCCTGTGGATGCAAGCTCAGTTGTTCCTCTCCAAGAATGCTATTTTCATATACCTTGTTACACACTGTTTGATTCCTACTACTGTTTTCTTAATACAAACACTTATTGAATTATTTGTTTATTATTTATCTATTTATTTTTATTTTTTTTTATAATTTTTCTTTATTCTTATTTCTTTTTTGTATTCTATATTTTTTGTGTGTGTTTTGTCAACTAATTTATTTTACCTTCTTACATGATATAAACCACAACATTTTGCCTTGATCTGTGAAACGATCTGCCTTCAAGTCAACAACGAAATATACACCGTAGAGGAGAAGAACTCTATAAGTATTTATATGCTTTCGTTCTAATCCTATATCGTTTGTATGTCAAATTTGTTACTTTGTTGTACTTGTATTATGTAATAAAATATGTTTAAACCAACAGTGCAGACCCAGATCAGACGCCGCAGAACGCTTCTGATCAGGGTCTGCTTTCCCGTTCAGGACCATTTTCCAAGCAATACACTCAGAGACAATCGACTCATCAGTGCTGTCAGTCTCATGTTACAACGACTGTCGCGTCACCATGTCCGGGTTAGTTTACAGGTATATATTGACTGTTATAACTTACATGATTGGTACATACATGATTGTTTGCTATCGGATATTTTATACCATTAGATAGACATATCTTATGGGTGTAAATTGCTTATTCGCTTTCTTCCACATGACATGGGCCAGGATTCATTAATATAAGACCACTGTGTTTTATATTAGATATTGAATTCGTATCAATATCATTATTTTCATGTTTACTGCAAGTTTCTATAGAACTTTCTGGAAAATCATCTTTAAAATAACAAGTTATTTTTAATCCTTTTAGAATAATGAATGTTTAAGAATTTCTTGAAACTGATAGAAGCTTCTTTTATAGAAGGTCATGGAAGCCTGTAGAGCATTCTGTAAAGTCCTAGAACATTCTGGAAATTTAGAACCTTTTAGAAATTTTACTGAGTAGTTTATGGAACTTTCTGGATTGAGCTATTTTTTGAAATGTCATAGAATATTTAGAATATTCTTGACTAAAACTAAAAAAATGAGTGATGCTCTAGCAAATTCTTTCTCTAGAATGTTCTTTGATACTATATAAAATGGTAAAATTTTTATAGGGGCATCTTTGATACTGGATTACTTTAATATTTTATTCATTCTGGAATTAAACTCTGAAATCAGGGACTTCAAATTGTGTGGTCAGAAACTGTTATTTAAAGGATTTGTTTTTAGAAATTCTTGTAGAATATTTCTGAGGGACTTTGTGACAATAAATCTTGAAAAGTACTGTTTACTTATATCATTCTGTTTTGCACATTGTATTATTATTATTATTATTATTATTATTATTATTATTATTATTTTGTTAATAAATATTGTAAATATTTTTAAAGCTTATTGTCGGTTTCAATGTCATTTCTTTCTTGTTACGCCTGGCTAGTAACAGAAATTGGAGGCTCGTCCGGGATAGGACTTTATTTCGCCGAAAATGTCTTTGCATCATCATAAATGATAATTTCCTTGAAAAGGGGGAGTGTTACGACCTAGAACTCCTACCTTCGATTATCTGCTTGGCAGATTTCGCATAGCTTTTAGGCATATAATCAATCTCTGACAACTGCGTCAGAGGTCGACTCCTTGGCTCAATGGTTAGAGCATTGGATTTTTTTTCCGGGCAGAGTGGGCTCGAATCCCACGATAGACGCAATTTTTTTCAGCTATATATGCTGCTTTTCTTTGTTATACGACTTTCATGTCGCAAGAACTGTCACACCCCGATTCCGGGTCACGCCGACAATATCGGGTCACTTGATACAGAGAGATGCTGGAGTACGCAGACTTGATAGAAATGGACCCATTGCCTTATATATATATATTTATCATATGACGTCGCTGTTATTCAGTGGATAACGTCATGTTATAAAAATCGTATAACCACACGTTATATAACACTTTGGCGGGAACAAGTAACGTCATGACGACGCCCATGTCAACCATGCATTTTCTGTTGAACAATTGTCAACTTTAAAGGCGATAAAATCCAATTTAAAAGGGTCATATGATAAACAGAATCTTACACTCGCGGTCATTTAATATGAAATTTATGAAACTCGCCGAAGGCTCGTTTCATAAATTTCATATGGAATGACCACTCGTGTAAGATCCTCTCTCTATATATATATATGTATGTATATAAACTTAGTAAACTCAAAATTTACGAGTATGCAGCCGCAACGCGCGTCAAAAATTTAGGACAAAGGAATGCCAGAATTTAAAATAACGCAGCTGATCAATAATGCCGATATCCATTCGAAAAGAAAAATAGTTATTGTAATTTAACCCTTAAAATGCCAAGAAAACCTGCATCTGAAAAATGTCGTCGATTTATGTCGTCTGCTGAATATTCTTTCAAACTTTTCAAACCTGTTTTTGCATTCAGGCAAACAGTGTGGACCCTAGTAGAGCAGTCTGATCTGGGTCCACACTGTTTGCAAAAATGATTTTAAAATCACAAGCAGATGATAAAGCAGACGACAATTGTTATGATTGGCAGTTTAAGGGTTAATGTACATGTAATGTCGTATCTACTCTAACAATTCCAACACCTCATCTCATCACCATACTTGTCCGAAAATTTGGACAATAAATGTTGCTTGGAAACAAAGAACACATAAAAGAATGAAAATCGAAGCCTCGGTTTTACTGAGCCTCTTCATAGAAGAGCAGTTCAGTTTACAGGAGTGCATAGACTCCTAGCACTATGAGGTGCCGTTTTACTATAAACCCCCTATTTTTTTATATCACTAAATCGATTTTGTGATATCACAAAATCGATTTTGTGATATCACTAATTGTTATGTGATATCACTAATTATTTTGTGATATCACAAATCGATTTAGTGATATCACTAAATCGATTTTATGATATCACTTAATCATGTCTATTTAGTGATATCACTAATTCGATTTAGTGATATCACAAATTCATCACTATTTAGTGATATCACTAAATAGAATTAGTGATATCACTAATTCGATTTAGTGATATCACAAAATAGGGGATTTATAGTAAAACGGCACCTCATATAGCACCGGCTTCAAGTGGAAATCGATCTTTCACGACCATTTTACTAGCCAACCTGTTGATGTGTCTAAAACTGTTTCAATGATTGGCATCTGAGCTTCGTTGACACCGTGTGCCAATGTCCTTTCATGGGCCACTAGGCAATATTGGATAAAGATGAGCCTGCACATCTCCACAGTCAGATCATCGTCTCAGTTGAACGCTCAGTGGACACTAAGGAAACAACAATTCATCCGACCCAGTAAGCATTCTTTATAAATCTATAGCGGGCCGTTAGCGGTCCGTCAGGGTAGCTGACGGGCCGCTAACGGCCCGCTATAGATTTATAAAGAATGCTAGCTGGGGACGGACAACGAACACTTTTACGCTCTGCATGCTAGGGAAAAAATTCAGCAGCCGACATTTTGATATTTTTTTTATTTTTTTCCCAGAAAAATCGGCTTTTGCATATCATACAATTTTTTTTTTAACCAGAAAACAGGTTTTGACATTTAATGCAAATATATGAAGTCAATTTGTCGTTTCCTGAATTAGCCAAGAGAGTGTTAAAGCCTAATCAGACAGCCATAAACAGTACCTTGTTTAAATGATTTTTACCTAAATATCAGCAATTGCCATCAACATAAGCATATTTAATTATTAATCTATCAAGCAAAAAGCTGATGACTTATTAATCTATCATGCTATATGTAATGTATTTATCTCCTGAAAGAGAGAGAGAGAGAGAGAGAGAGAGAGAGAGAGAGAGAGTTATTAACCAGTAACTATAATAAAGATGCATATAAATGTCTTACACATTTGTAACAGTATTCCAGACTGAAGTATTCCTGAATACCCCAATAATATTTTCGACTCGACCGGAAGCTGTAAACAGCAGCAGTTAGGGAGAGGAGGCAAAGACACAGTATCTGAAATTATGAAACATAGGTCTAATGGGACTCGACACATTTAGTAGATATTACGCTATGGGAGACACACCCAGCAGGCACCCAACGTTGAAATAACGTCGATTCAACGTTGATGCAACGTCTTGACGTTGCATCAACGTTGCATTGACGTTATTTCAACGTTGTGTAACGTCGATTCAACGTTGATTCCAACATTGAATCGACGTTATTTCAACGTTGTGTGCCCGCTGGGACATATAGTGAGTTCCTATTTTCTTTCCTATACACCATTCCACTTCTGAAAAGGGGTCTACTCTAAAAGAAAAGAGAGGGGAGCAATTTCTTTCCTTTCAGAGAATACCCCTTTACAAAACGGGCCAAAACAGTTTAACAGAGTTGCTTGCCCTAAAAATGTATCAATTCCCCTTAATTAAACATATTCTATTTGATCTGTAATCACAGAAGATATATTAATGTTTATCTACATTTATGCATTTTCCTGCCTTCTGATTGGTTTCCCGATGAAACAAAACATGTGATAGGACACCCCAACACCAGAGGTACCCCAAATCGTCGATTACTTCGATCACATTCGAAAAAAATAAATAAATAAGACGGAGAAAATAATTATTTCTTGGCTTTATTGAGCTCTTCTTACGTATCAAAAATAAAAATAGCCTCTCACTGACCCGGAGCTATGAATAAGTACCTGAAAGAGGGCTACAATAAGAATGAATAGGTTTTCGACAAATCGACTATTAGTCGATGATCGGTCGGCTTTACAAAACCGATGATCCACTTGAAATTCAGACCGACTCCCAACACTAGTTCCATAACCAATTATACTCG